>NDGN011537528.1:459-12014 GCA_002564285.1 Tympanoctomys barrerae | reverse complement strand
GTAACTTTTGTGTCTGACAAGGTCAATCAAATCCCCTCAGGATTTACCCTGAAGCCCTGTACCGCAGTTTGAGGATCCTTTATCAGAGTCAGCCGTGTGGCTGAGTCGAGCCATTTTAATACAACACTGTTCCTGTAGAGACCGCCGAGCCTTCCTGACTCCTGAACCTTGAGTAACAGTGATCGCTTTTGTACACAGAGTGGTTTGAAGCTTAAATCTCGAATTCGGTGCGCACAGTACTCCTGCCGTCCTTCCACGACACACGTGTGCACAAGGATTAAGGGCAGGAGTTTAACTGTGAATTCTCAAGAAGCAGGGCTGACGTGCCTCACTATGACAGCCACCTAGAGGCCTGAGCAGGGACTCTTGCTCTCCGGGGAGCTCATGCACACGTCTTGATAGAGAGCTCTTGTCCCCGAGTCCTTGTGGATGGACTCCTTGTGCACACAGCGATCGCAGCTGGGCTCCCTGCCGGAGTTGAGAGTTTGAATCCATGTGGGCTGTGGTCCCGGTGTCCTCCGGGCACGTCAGGAACTGCCGCTGGGGGTTCTCTCTGCATGGTGTTTCTTCTAGCAAATTCCCACCTGGAAGACAACCAGTTCTCAAATTTTCTATTTCACAAACACGACCTTGCTAATTTTCTAGGTAACAAAACTTCCAAGAGGACCCACTGTAAAACATTCCTGGCTAGCCTACATCATAAATTATGTGAAGGTGACCGGGGTGAGAGGAGGAGGAGGACCCATGGATGGCACTGTGCTGTGGTACAGTCCTGTCTACAAGCCACATCACAATCAATGCTCCATCAATGCCAAATCAGAAATGCTGGTTACATTCAGGGAGGTGGTGGGTGGAGGTGATGTGGGCGGGATTTCTGGGGTGCTGCCACTGATCTCTCTCCCTCTCAGTAACTACAAGGGCCAGTTAGCATTTTGACTCTTGTAAAAGTGCTGCCAATCATATATATTTCTACAACATTAATGGATGGATAAGTAAATACATAAATACATGTAATATATAGATTTATATATAGTACATACTCATATACTACATATAAATATATATATATATATATATTCATCAGTATATAGCTAGAGATAGAAATGATAGGTAAGTGCAGTTATAGACAGATGTAACTAATAGATATGTTATCGGCTGTGCTGATTACTTTCTCGTTGCCAGGGCAAGATAAGTGACACCCACAAGTCAAAGGAGGAGGCTTATCTTGGAGCATACTCTGTAGAGGCTTCAGTCCGTAGTGGGCTGATTCCAAGGCAGGGTGGCCTGGCAGAGGGGCACGTAGAGGAGAAGCAGTCTAAGGGTATCAGAAAGCAGAGCAGGCCAAGGTTGGAGGAGGAGGGAGGGGCACCCTCCGGGCCACGCCCACAGGCCCAGTCTCCCCCAGGCTTCACCTCCCAGCTTCACTTGGGGCTCTAACCCTGCATCACACCCCATGATCCAGGCCCTCCCAAGAGCACCACCTTGTAGTTGTGTGGTTAAGCTGACACCTGGATGTAAAACACTGCACCCCCAGCCACACTCAGGTCTCTGTGCCTGTTGCCTCCCAAGCAAGTTGATTTTGGTGAAAGGGAAAAGCCTTTATTCAAAGATGACTGCAAGGAGATGGAGGGCCACTTACCACTGCAGAACATGGCCTTGCATGTTCCTGTGCACAGAGGCTTTTCGCAGCAGGAAGAGAGAGGAGAGGGAAAGCACTGAGACGTGAGACAGCTCCGGGCTTGCTTCAGCCCTGCAAGCATTTTTCTTCTACTCTTTTCCCCCTGGAAAGGAAACAAGGCCACAACTTTCTGGGCCAGCCGCTGCCTATTATGGCCATCCACTTGGTCCAAGGAGAAGAGGGGTGCGGTCAGGCTGGCGGTCTGAGGAAGTCTGGAGAAGTAGCTTGTATTAGAGGAAAAATCCTGGCTTTGAAAGTTGCCTTTTGCCCTTCTAGTTACAGGTAAGGTTGTAAGAATAGAGATGGAAATACCATCAGCACAAAATCAGAAGGTGGAACCTGCAGGCCAAATAGCCTCTCTCCATGGGTAGAGGTTGGCAGAGAAAGTGGCCTTTGCCTTGGGTGCCACCATCAGCATCTTATACTCAAGGGGTCAGGACTCCGTCACCCCAGCAGCAGCTCGTCCTCCCACTTCAGAATGTCTTGTTTGAGACAGATTCTTGCTAACTCACTGAGCTGTCCAGGATACACCTAAACTGGTGATTCTCCTGCCTCAGCCTTCCAGAGTACAGAGGTTACAAGCATGCACCACTATGCTCTGCCCTAATTGGTCCTGATCCTATGACAGGGACCAGCAAGGGCTACTTGCCCAGGTCTTCCCTTTTTAGCAACAACCTGTATCACCTTTGTCCATATTCCCAGTCCCAAGGCAGTGGGCACAGTGCTGGGACAGGTAGGCGTGGTGTGCACACCCTCAAACGTCCTCTTGATCCCACGTCCTGAAGTCTGCCCTACTTCCCAGTGCCAGGGAGTCAGTGTGGAGGAGGGCTTGGAGGTTGAGCTGTGGAGTCAGGATTGGGAAGTATGAAATTGTGGGGCTTTTCTAAAGCCTTCTTTTGGGGGCCGCATCTTTTTCCTTGAGTCTAATAAACTTGAAGGAGATCCTGCAAGAACCAGAAGAGGCCGGCCCGAAGGCAAGGGGAAGTCTCCCACTCTCAGCCCACCCACGTGAAGTGCATCACGGCCAGGATAGTCAGGGAAGCTCAGAACAGATGGACCTCAAGCAGGAAGGTGATTCTGAAGGGCAGTGCCCCCCAGAAACAATGGGAGAGGGTGTAGAGTGTAACTGGGGACAACTGTGTGGACAAAGATAGGCTTTTGGGGGACTTGTGAGAGAGAATGCTCTACCCATGAGCTCAAGGCTAGCTGGCTGGCAGGGAAGCTCTGAACAGAACAGGAACTTTATTTTTTTTTTTCTTTTTCTACTACGTTATTTGCTCTCTCCTTCAAAAGTTATTTGGGGCTGGAGTAGGTAGAAACTCATGGGTGAATGAGAGCCATAGAGTTATACACTCTCCGTGCTCCTCAGCTTTGGGCTGCTGTGATAAGCACCCAAGAGAACTGACTTGCAAAGAGAGATCGTGGACGTTCGCTCATGGCCTTGAAGATTCTTTTGCGGTGAGAGGTTCCTCCAATTTCAGCCTGTGGCGAGCACAGCATTAGGAAGCAGAGCTGCTCGATGCATGGCTGGGACGTGCCGCAGAGCGAGCGGAAGAGCCCCGGTCAGAGGCCTCTGGAGCCCCACTCCCTGAAGCCTGCCCAGCTCCCAGCACTGCCGTGGCTGGCGCCAATCCTCCAGCAGCCATTCCGGGTTCCGATGAGAGCACTTCTCTTGTTTAACTTCTAGCTTGCTTTCCTGAAATAGTTCTGTGAGATGAGAGCTCCAGCTCAGCTTAGAATTTATAAGTGGATGCAGTCTAAATTTTTTTTTCACCCCTCAAAATCTATTACTCTAGTATTCAACATGTCCTAAATTAAGCCAATTCTAAATAGGTCATAAAAATCTTTCCTGTAGTGTAAAAATAAAATTAAATTTCTTTTTTGATGAAGTTTGTTCAAAGAGCTAGGGCCAGTATCCTGTCAAAGATGGAGAATCTTTTACAAATCCGAGCACTCAAAGCAGATCCTCACGGAGACGCAGCTTGCATTTGTGTCACGGAGCAGCCCATTCACTGCCACTCAGCGGAGTGACGCACTGCGACTCATCCCTTCTACTCTTGGTGGACTTTGTGGTTTTCCCAACTTGCGTCTACTGAGGAGAATGCTACCAAGAAAACCTCAAACTTTGCCTTTAATGGACGAAGGCACACATTCAGCTTTGGGATTTGCCCAGGAAGGAGCTCAGGCCCTGCCTCTTAGGGTCAGTTTATGTCCATCTTCAGTAGTTTACACCAGCAGGTTTCCCAAAACGTTTGCAGCAACATTATTTCTACAAAGGCTCCATGAAAATAATAGAAGTCAAGCATAAAAGTATCTGATTGCATTATTTTATTTTATATAAAATTATCTTTTATTTATTTGGTACATGATCTCACTATGCAGCTCAGACTTGTAGTGATCCTCCTGTCTCAGCCTCCCTAGTGCTGGGGTTACAGGCATGCATCATCACGCCTGGTTTCAGGGCAGGCATGGCATGCGGCACTGGGGATCGAATTTGGGTCCTTGTGATTGCCAGGCAGTGCTTAGACTGCCAAGCTATCTTCCTAGTCCCTATTTTACATAAAATTCAAAACCAGGTAAAATTAACTAAACATGACAAAACTCAAAATAGTGGTCATGGGAGACCATGACTGAAAAGTGGCTCTGGAGGAATTCGAGGATGCTGTTGATCTATTTCTTAGTAGTTATGGGGGAATCACATATCAAACATCTGTTAGTATGTAAGCTTATGCTTTGTGAGAGATCTTGCATGCACAGCACATATTTAAGTAAAAATGTATGTAATTGGTTTCTGTTAGGTGGGCGACTGTCTGGGGGAGGGGGCTAACTCAGAATTATATTACAAAGAATGGACGGTGGAGACCTTAGGTATGCTACAGAAGGTTAGCTGAAACAGCATTTTTTAAACTGTGAACCTTTTAGTTCTAATTGCTGCATAGTGTCGTTTGATTTTGTGCAAGTTCACTGCAGTGGTTTTGGTCCACCTGTTCGGCTCTTCTGTCAGACAGCTCCTGGTAGCAGAGAGACACCAGCTCTGTCCACAGTACATACCCTCACTCCTCGCATCTGTTTTCCAAGTGGCTCCAGCTCTGCAGCGTGCTGAGGCCGCTCTTGCCACTTCTGCTGTTTCAGTACCGTGGCTTTGATGCATGCGGAAGACACATAGAAATGGGAAGCAGAGGAGAAACCAAAGGAGGCTCAGAGAAGGGCCCCTTTCTCAGGGAGTGATGCTAGAGGGTATTTGATGGAGGACAGTGCCACGCACTGCAGCACGGGAAAGCTGCGGAGGAAGCAGCCCCTGGGAGAAGATAAATTCTCAGGAAGCCTTGGGGAACTGCAGATTGGAGGGCTACTCAGTTTTCAAGTCTTGGTTCAAAGATACAAAGAAAAACTGAACTCAAAATAGTCTATATCAAAGACAAACTGCAAGGGTGTGGGAGTTTTGCTGAAGATTGAACCAGGTACGTAAAGCAATCGCATCTTTCTGTGTAAATCAGAATTGGTTATGGCATTTTAAAGGGTGGCATATGTCTGCCAGAGGCTTCTTGGAGCACTGACCCTGCCTATGGGTCCTGCTGCCGATTCCTTCTGCTCCTCCACGAGGCCCACGCGCTTACCAATAGGTTTGCTGCTCTCTTTCTCTTTCATGGATTTTTGTCCCTTGCACGCAAAAGACTAGTAGTACATAAACTGGAAAGTGTTGTAAAAACAAAAAAAGACCTCAAGGAAGATACAGAGCTCCTCACAAAGAATGGAAGCAGAGAGCGTTTTACCCTTCCAGCAGAAGAGCTGTAAGTTTTTGGTACTGATTACCTGACTTCTCCCTTGCGAGCAGACATTGTGCTTTTCGAGACTCAAGTTCAAGGACCCAGCAGCAGACTGTTAGGTTGCAGAGACCGACAGATGTTTCTGATGACTTCCACTGGCCTGCTCTGGGAAAGCAAGAAGCTCTTGTTCAGGGCGGCTTTGCTGAAAACTGGAATCAGAAACAGTGGAGTAAGTGGACGACTTTGTTGAAAGAAACTCTGATGTGTTCAACACTATCTAATCGGTGCTGCTTCTGAGGTAGAAGATGGCGAGGGACTGCGGCTTGGCGTGCAGATCTATGGTGAATCGGAGAACCCCAAGTTGATGCTTCCTGTGCGGTTCTCTTTGCCCACACCGCACTGCTCCTCAGCAGCTCTGGTGTGTGGTGACACCTGGAAATGAACCACGGCTCTCGGTGGGGCTGGCTCTGTGCTGACTGCGTGATAGTCACTAGCCACGTGTGGCCACAGAAATTGAAATGAAATGAAATTTAAAAATTCACTTCCTCATTGGCATTAGGTACATTCCGTGTGCTCAGCAGCCGCATGCAGTTAGCACCCACTGTACCAAATAGCACGGGACAAGAAGATTTCTATCACTGTAGGAAGCTTTATTGGACAATTATGGTTCAGAGAAAATTCATTTATGAGGAAAAATTTCTAGCTGACCCCATCCCACCTGCTCTATTCATTTATGCTCCAAACCTAATGAGTTAAGCAGAAATTAGAGGCCCAGACAGCAATTTAGGTTTGTAGTTCAATCTTGATTATGTGACGTGAGTTTCAACTCAGCATACAATTTATAAATCTAAACAGTTTTTCTCCCCTAGACTGTTACTCTAGCATTAAACATACTGCAAATGAAACTAATGCTAAATAGGTGATGACAAGCTTTCCTGGAGTATGAAAACAAAATTAAATTTCTTCTTTGATTAAATTTGCTTAAAGAGTTGAGATCAGACAGCCTGTCAACTATGGAGCTCTTGCAAGAATCAGACCTGTCAAAATATTTTATAACTGTGAGATTTCTCCTTTCGCGATTCCCTAAGTGGCCAATCAGCAAAGAGCATCGACAGCAGCGTCGCTGGGCCGCAGCCACTTCGGCGCTCGTAGTGTGGTGCTGTGTGCAAAGAAACGCAAAACCTCATGTCAGCTCAGGTGGTTTTCTCAGGTTTGGGCAAATCATGACCCTCCCACGTCCGCACCAGGAACACTGAATAACTAACTTAGGACAACCCAAGTGGGCTTGGTGTTTCTTTCATCTCTGGCACTAAAAAACCAGAAAGCTTCCCAGGGCTTGATCTTGGGGATCCACATTGACCAGGGGCTCTAGTCCGTTGTCATAGAGTTAACACCTGCTCAATACACATCTTGTGACTACCATCTAGACTTGCCTAAAGTCTGGTATAGATCCCTTTCCAGTTTTTAATGGCTATTTCAACTGCTTCTATCTTTTTCCTTCCATTAGTGGATACTGTACTGCATTAGGTAGGGAAATATGTCCAGTGTGCTGGTTAGCTTATATGCTGTGTGCTCTTCCAGAGAGACGTCTGGGTATCACGGAGCCATATAGAGCCGGAGTCTAGGCCACTGAAGGTAGAACTTGCCTTTCTGTAACATTAACCGGATGCGAGCTGAGTAGCATGCTCTAAAGAATAAGTAAGTCATGTTAAGCAAGTCATTCTCAGGAATTGGGCATGAAAAGAGGGAAATGATATGAAGAACCATAGGATAGCGCACACATGATAACTTTTTACTGGGGCTAATTCTAGATTTGCTAGAACATGACTTCTCCATCTAATTTATATTTGGTTTTGTATACCAAACACAAGCTCATGGCCCAAGCAGCATGGGGAGAGACAGTCCAAGGCTTTCTCCAGATTCGGCAAAGCCAGTCAGTCAAGGGATAAACACCTGATCTTGGCCTAATAAAGTAAAGTAAAAGTGAAGAATGCAGCGATGATAATAGTTCAGGTAAAAAGAACAGCTTATTATGAGCCAGAACACTCAAGGTCCACTTATTCTTGGTGAATACATTCGGCCTGGGACCAGCACTTCAGTTCTCCAGGCCTAAGTGTGGAAAATACAGTGAGAGGGTGTGGTCCCACAGTACCAGCTCATCCAGGGTGCAGTCTATGAAATATTAATGAGCAGCAAGCAAGGGAAAAGCAAAGCCATTGGTCCACTCTGAGCTCGCAAGGGTTTCTTTGCCACAAGACTCTCACATACTTATATGCATCATGCCTCTCTCAAAAGGCCTAAATCTGCAAAATGTTTTCCATTTCTTTACTATTAGCTATTGTTCAGTAGGTCTTTCATGGACAATGCTTGCACAGGGTGTATTTGGAGAAATATTAGTAAGATCTTTTCTGAGGTCTTTTGCTGTTCTAAGATAGCATGAAATTCAAGATCCCGGTATTCCCTGGCCTAGTGCACAGCCCAGCAAGGAAGACATTGTTTAATGCTGACACTGCCCCATTTGAAAATGGTCCCTCATTGCACTCAGGAATCTTGCTCAGCACCAAGAAGGCAGCTTGACTCGATTTTTGTTGAAACCAGGCGGGGTTTTTGGCATGGAGTGGGGCCAGAGAGATGGTGCGTGCATTCCTGGGCCCCTTCGCATTAGCCACGCAGCAGCTGCAGCCTGTGGCTGAACTGTTCTTCAGCTTCACTGGGCACACGTCCAGCACCGTGAAAGGGTAGAGCAGGGAACAGGGGGACTGACTCCCCTCAAGGACAATAAGCTACTACCACATCCTGAAGTAAAGGCATACTAGGATGTGCACCCAGGGTTTGAGCTTTTGAAGTTGCCCCATCCTGCTACTCATGGGAGACACGGCCTTCTCTGATCACGGTTATAGATCCCCATTGATTAGAAAGACACTAACAGGAAAGCAAACCAGGGGCCTAATAGGCAGGGAGAGCCCTTGTTTCTAACTTTAGAGTGTGGCTTCCGACAGAGCTCATCTGCTGGCTTAGTTCTATCTTGTGGGCCGTTCAGAAGGCACTCAGGAGGTTTTCTCATGAGGGTCACCTTGCAGTTTTGCATATCTGATAAGATTGTGAAAATGATTTTGTCTTTGAAAATGTTGACTGGCATTATAGGCAACCATGGAATATTGTGTTCGGCATGATTTCAACCTTTCTGTACCATCTTAATCTCTTAAAGTTTGGGTACACAATTTTTGTCTAGGTAATAACAACACTAAGGTAACACAATGCTTTTGTTATCATGCAAGTAAATATTATAGTTGACATTGAGCCGTCAGACAGAAAGCCCCGAATATCTATGCAGCAGCTGAACGCAGGCTATCCGGGCAGTGAGTTATCGCTGACAGTGGACCACATCAGGGGCTTGGCGGCTGCCAGCGTGTGGAGCCCTCAGGAGGGCCCGAGCCAGGGGCCAGAGCTGGGCGCTGTTTGATCTGATGCCAACTCGGTCACAGATATCAATTTCAGCAAATTCTATCAGATATGCATATCATTGACTTAGTAACATAATATTTGGGTCTCTGTGGTGTTTTTCTTGAGTGTATAAATGAAGCTAACGTGTGTTTCTGCCAGTGAGAAGATATTTTGTTAGATGAATCACCCTAAAATTTGGAGGGAGCTAAAAAACTTTCAAACATGCAAACTACAGAAACTGGATATGCACTGATCAATCCTTTTGAAGTTTTCCCATGATCACTTTATACTCTAATCAACTTAGAGCAAAGATTTTAAACTGTTAATTTGAATACTTATACTTGTATCAAAGCCTTGCTCATTTAACTAATGCTTTGCTCCTGACTCCAGAAGCCAGCAAAACAGAACATTAAAGATTTCTAGGGTCCTGGGCTTAACAGATTTTTTTTTTCCTTCTATTCCAGTGAGAATTCTGTATATTTTGAGCCTGTTCTGAGAAAAACTTAGCTTAAATTATTTTTTTCCATTCCAGTCATTTTAAGAGATACCTTCATAGATTATTTTTTAACCTCATGAAGAGGACTTTTTAAATTTTATCTTCAATAATGTACCTCACACCACTCTGTCTTTTCACTAGCTGTGTGTGACACACCCATCAGGGAGGATTTTCACACTCAGCTTGGCTTTTCAAAGCTACATTTTCTGTATCTATTAAGCTATAAGGAACATTGGCTCCATCAATAAACACTTCTTGATTGTAATCACTACAAAATCATGAAAATGTATCTAGAATTTTCACCCCTAAAGTCTCTCTCCACAATAATCATCTCAGCTCGGATGGTGTTCTTCACATCTCGTCTTTGCATCGTTGAAAAGCAGGCACGAAATGAAGTTGATAAAACAACTTCATTTCTCTTCTAAAATAACATGGCAAATCCATTTATTTCTGCTCTTCAGCACAGTTATTCATGGTCAACAACTACATGCACATTTTTAAAATCAATTATTTGAATTTACTGTCTCTTTAAATAACGTGATTTTACAGTGTTACAATTTAAGTTGAACTCTAATTTTTCTACTCATACCTGAAATGTAAAGATATATTGGAGATAAATTAAATATAAACATTACTCTGAGATGACAGGAAATATTTTACATCTTTAGAATGAGGATTTAGAATTTATGCCACACACACACACACACACACACACACACACACACACAATTGAAATGCTTCTGTGTTCAACCCACTGTTTTGGGCATAAGGATTTTTATAACATTCTCTGGATAAAACTCCATGGAACTTACCTTCCGGGGAGCAATCAAGGTGAGAAAAATGGAATAAATAAAAGACCTTACATATTAAATAGTGATAAGTGTTCAGGGGAAGAATGAGAGTAGAGAAGACAGAAAGAAATGTGGATGGTAGCGGAGGTAGGAATTCTGAATAGGCTCAAAGGTGCTCAAGAAACTATTGCTTGGGCCGGGGAGATGGCTCAGTGGAATAAGTGCTTCCCTGGCAAGTGCAAGGGACTGAGTTCGATCCCCGGTTCCACAAAAAAAAAAAAAAAAAAGCTATTGCTCTATTGTTGGAGCTAATTTCAAATTGTATGTCCACTTAGGAGTGTAGTTTGTTGCTCGATTCAATGCTTTTCAATCCAGAATTCCCTTTACTTCCATTCAGTTCTTTTTGTCCTCCTGTTTGTCAGCTTCCACACTAGAAGAGGCTGACTTGCAGGAAAATCTAAAATTCCAACTTGCTGGGTATTCTGAGCAGTTTTGTAAGTGCACACAGATCGCATTAGAGAAGCCACCTCAGTCCAAACACCAAAAAAGCAAGACTATGTGAAATTATGACAGCTTGGAGTCAGAACAAGGAAAAGCCAGATGTTCTTAGGCTGTTGGTGTTTGGTCATGACAACATGAAATTGGCTTAGAGTGTCCTCATGGTTGGATCCCAGCCTGGCTCCCCGCCCGCCGTAGGCTTCTGCGCTGCCTTCTGTGAGCTGGAGAATGCACGCTTACTTGAACATGGACCTGACACAACAACCGAGGAGGACACAAGAACTTCAGGGAACATCACTCACTGCATTGCAGTTCCAAGTAGGTTATTTTTTGAGCACTCCATTTCCTGGTACGTACTTAAAAAACTTTACTTTTAATTGGAGATATACATTAAGCTTCTCTTCTGGAGGGTTAAGAAACTTAAGTTTGAAGACCAAAAAATTAGAGAAAAAGAAGGGCTACTCGGACAGCCAACATAATGGCCCTAGGCCTTCAAGGTCATTGAGGACTCAGGACATAGGAGAACATGTACTGTAAAAACGTGTAACTCAAGGGTGTCCCAAATCTTCTGATCAAAGAGATTGTGGGGCCATAGAGGAAAGTGATCAATGATGTAGAGTGTGCCTAAGGAGAGTCACATAGAGAGAAGATAGTCTATCAGGCTTTCACAAAGAGCAAATAGGTCAAGCAATGGCCTTGATTCATCCACATGACTGACACTGACAAAAGGTCTACAAACTACTGTACAGGGTTTCAACATAAGTGCTGAGGGGATCTGACTGACCTTGTCAGATACAAAAGTTGCATTTTTTAAAATCTAGGTCTTGCTTTATCTTGGTCTTAACCATCCAGCAGAAAAGTATAAAAATGAAGTACAAAAA
>NDGN011537515.1:3437-21048 GCA_002564285.1 Tympanoctomys barrerae | reverse complement strand
CCTGTGTTTTGCCAAGCTTGCTCCAAGTAGGTGCTTTAGACCACTGAGCCATCTCACCAGCCCTATAGGATTTTTTTTAAAGTCTGTTTTTTTTGTTTGTTTGTTTGTTTTTTAAGCAAATGTTTTCTAAACTTCTTGAGTATAGAACCCTTTATTTTCCCCTCAAGTTTGTTTTTGTTTCTTTGTTTTGTTTTTCATTGGTTTTCATTGTTTCTGGTTTTTGTTTTTCATTGTTTCTTTTTTTTGTTTTTCATTGGTTTTCATTGTTTCTGGTTTTTGTTTCTTTGTTTTGTTTTCTGGTTTTCATTGTTGTTCTTTGTTTTTTGGTGCTGTATAGTCTAGGGCGGCCTCAGATTCATAGCAATCCTCCTTCCTTGGCCTGTTGCATGCTGGAATTACAGACGCACCCCAACATTCCTATCTTTTCCCTCAAGTTGACCTGTCAGCCTTGGAAGGCATGACTAGTTGAGGAATTTCTCAGGTAACATGTTGGTTTGACCATTCCTGCCCTTGGCTGGGGCACTCAAGACTATGTCTTTTCTCTGCATAGTGCATCTCCCCTTCCTGCACCCGCATTAGGAACCGTAGGTCCTGCTGAGTCCTTCAGTGGGAACAGCCACACATTCTTCTCATTTGTTCATCCATTCATGCACACACCTGGGACAAAGCACTGACTTAGCCCCATTGAGGGTGCCAAAACCTGAGTGATGTGTTCCTGCTCTGAAGAATAGGTAGGTGGAGAGAGATGAGATGTACTAAAAGAACTGTCATAAAAAGGAGCCCCTAAGAGAAGGACTCAGGGCTGTCAGGGTGTAGAATGAGTCGTCAGCAGCTCAGGTATGAGTTCATGAAAGACTTCATGATCTAATTGACACAGAAGGTCTGTTGAGGTTTCAATGGGTAGGAATCAAATGCTGGGTGCCAGCAAAGGACAAAGAAATGTCCCGGCCATAATCACAAAGATGGAAGACAATAAGGTTACATGGGGGGTTTGGGGTGATTCAGTTTGTTAGACTAATGAAAAATAAGAGGAATTAAATTTGGATTAAATGATCTTACCTGTCTAAAACTGTATGACAAGACTATAAACTAGTAGCAAGTAAAAAATCAACCAGAAAGATTGCTGTCTTTTCTTCCTGCCTTCTTTTCTCCCATCCATCTTTCTAACAGTCTAAGAAGTAATAGTAACTGGGATAAAGTAAAAAACAGTGCTTTAAAAAGGCTTTTGTGGTTCTGAGTCTTTGTGTCCTGGAGACTGATTAAATTGCAACTGTGTACAAGAGTAAAACAGAAAAAAGGAAATCACAGTACTGTACTTGTGTTTAAAGATGGTGAATATTGGTTTAATGTTTATAGTATACAAGTGTGTGCTTTTGTTTCAGGAATATTCATCTCAGTTAAGAACTAATCATGTGGTGCTGTGCGCCTAGCAATAAAAATCTTAAGAGAAGACAAATTTCCTTTCTTTTATAAATGATGAATATTCTCCATACACAATTCACACTATTCCTGATATTACTCTATTGAAAAGTGCAGACCATTTTTTATCGTTTCTAGCATTCATTAATACCAGCTCTTAGCAGACTTGAAATAGGAAATTATTGTACAATTTTTCTCCTCCCAAGTCCTGGTAGCTGGTGTGACATTCAGATGTAAGGAGGAAAGAAAATTTACCAATTGGGTTTAAAACCCCAAAGCATAAGGTGTTTAGTGGTAGAAGCAGAGAAGTAAAAGGAAAAATTGGACAATAACACATTTAAATTACTCATCTGCATGATAAAATTGAAATTATATCATGGTATAATTTCAGTGTGCTGTGTCCCACTTTTACGCTGGGTAAGTCACATAATCAAATCAGTGTAATAACAAATTGTTTTTGAACACGGTATGTGTTGTGTGGTGAGGGGGAATTTGAAAACTCTGAGATTATAGAATAACATGATATATATATATATATATATATATATATATATATATATTAGATTTCTGTGATGTACGCTCATGTCCCTTTGGTTCTGATCCTATAGGAAGTCAGAACTTCGTATCAACAAAGCATCGCTGGCTGACTCTGGAGAATATATGTGCAAAGTGATCAGCAAATTAGGAAATGACAGTGCTACTGCCAGTATCACCATTGTTGACTCAAATGGTAAGAGATCTTTGTTGCATGGTGTGTCTCGCTCTGTAAGAGGAGCAGTAATCAAGATAAGTGGTAAGATTTGGGATAAATTAATGGATGAACTCTCACAGTGAACAGATACAAATCTTTTGTGTGTTTCATGAAGCTTTTTTGTCCATGAGATGATACAGACTGGATATATACATAGGTTTTTGGAAAGAACTTAAATAGGTTTGTGGATAGTATAAACAAGGTAGGTTGCTAAGAGAAAGAGCCTGTATCTCACTTTTAAATTGGTTAGGCAGGGGCTAGTGAGATAGTTCAGCAGAATAAAGCACCCGCTTAAGCAAGCTTAGGCAGTGCAGGAACCATGGTTTGATCCTCAGCACCACGTGGGCAGAGGTGGCCAGACTAAGCTGGGCAGGCTGAGCTGGCCAGAGTCCAGGTGTACACACCGTGTACACAGGTGTTTAGGGTGCACACCTGTAATCGCAGTGCTGGGGAGGCTGAAAACCGGAGGATCACCACATATCCGAGCTGCAAAGTAAGACCCTATAACAACCAAATACATTTTTTAAAAAATGGTTAGGCAGTTTAGTCTTTTCCTATGATATGGAGAGGGAGACAGAGAATAAATAAATTGAGGGAAAAAAAAATATATATATGAGCCTAAATATATGTATATTGTATATAGAGAGAGCAGGACAGTGAGAGAGAAAATGTATAGCATTGCTGATTTTTATGGTCCTCTATATATTTTTCAGTGATCAGATATGGTTCTGAGTAGTGAAAAGTTATGCAGAGTTATTTTAGGCCTATTAAGTTTGAAATTAGGAAAATGTTCCTAGTATGGATAAGCTTTAGCTATCCTCCAGGACATGCTTGTTAAATAAATGACTTAGAGATGGAATATGCCAGTACTCCCCTGATACCTTTTCTCAGCTATCATAGGAAAATGAAAGAACTGTAACCTAGTGGCTCTGTTTCATGGAACTGTGGTATACACCACTCATTGGAGCCCTCCTAGGAGCTGGTGATGACCGAGAAGTGCTTGCTTAAACTTGGAATACTGAAATACTATTCTATAACCATAGGTTTGAGACTATGACAAAACAAAGTCTAAATGGTTGTTGCTTGCTAAAGGATCACTTGCAATGATAGGCTTGCCTCATGCGATGGAGTAAAATTGCCAGGCAGTGTGAGAAGGGCAAGTGCCATTGACGGTGAATTCGATAGGAGACTGGTACACTTTCTGTCACTTGGTCCAAAATGATATGATAAGGTGGGGGAAAGGGAATGAGTTAAATATGTGGAACAGGGTTGGCAAAATCTAGGTTAATGCCAGTCCTCTATGGATGTTCCAAGGAGCTGCTCTGTTGCAGTGTAATCAAAGTTCATTACTTTCATTTTAAATATCTTTCTCCACAGAGAGTATTCCCTCCACAGAAGGGGGATAGTAGTTTCTATCACTATCTTTAGAAACTGCGCTTATGATGGTTCAAATGTGAAAGCCATTTAAAATATATATGATCAAATATAATATCACTTTACTTTTTAATCCTTATGGGGTAAGCAGTCATGTTTTCTAGTAGTACTTTATCCTTCATGAAATGTTGCTGGATGCCACATGAAGCACCAACTTAAAAATTAATTTCAGAAAATTATTTTTCATTTTATATAATCATGTTTTAAAGTCCACCTCAGTTTGTCACTGGCTTGGTTCATTTATCTGTAGGAATCATATTTCATAGGAACTACTGTTGAATTATGATTTTTGCATTATCTGCCCCTTTCCATAGACCAGCAGAAATGCACAGTAAAGTTGTCCAAACCATCCTGTTTATATACAGAGATCTACCATTTTCCCTCACTCCCTCTCCTGTCTTTCTCCTCAACTCAGTAATTCTTTCCTTTTAAATAATTTAATTTGTTTTGTCTCTTTTTGATTGTTTTACTTATTCTGTTAATTTCTTATACACATTTCTTTTTCTCCTTCCAATTTTGCATGCATATATCACATAACTGGTTGGAAGACAACACTGTATATTACAACAAATACAGTGAAATTCATATTACTTTGTTAAGTGAAATTCTGATCACTTGTAATTTTGTCTGTTTTAATACTGTTTTGTGGGGACAGGAAGATAGCTCAGTATAATAAGCGCTTGCCTGGCAAGAGCAAGGGCCTGAGTTCAATCCCTAGTTCTGCAAAAAACCAAAAACAAACAAACAAAAAAAACTATTTTGTACTCTCTTAAAAAATTGGATTCCCTGAGGGAAACAAAGAGAAAAAAATAATTATTATTATGACAGTTAGATTATAATTGAATAATTGTGCATACTGATGTCTATAAAGCCCATGGAAAATGAAATTTATAGTTAATGCCAAGGTATTACTGAGTACTTGTATTATTTAAGATATAGATCATTCTACAGTTTCAGATTTAGATGATTAAGTATTATTATTTACTATATTATTCCTGACACAAACCTATATAGCTCCTCTTACAATAATTTTTTTGGGAATAAAAATTTAATAACATTGCTTTTCACATTTCTCACAGGACAGATGACCAAATGATTTTTCCAGATTAATTTATTCAAGTCTCAGTCTAATGCTCAAATTTGTATAGTATTGACAAATTAGAGGAGGGATATGCAAGTTGGGATGTTTTATGATAACAAGTTTGTTTCCCTGACAAGGGGAAAAAAGTTTGTAGAATATTTTAAATAAATTATTTTCAGACAAGCTAATGTGATTCCTTTAGGTATGAGTTCTTAGTGATTTGAAGCATCTGAAGGAGGAAGAGGAATCTCAGTGACACTGCAATGTGATCTTGTTTTTATTTTCTTCTTATGATGTTAGGAATAGATCATATTTATTCTCCACTATAATCATATTTAAAGCAAGTGGGAATCTTTTAACAACAGACTCCTTTGGGATTACAAAGGTATTTGGTAGTGAACCCAAAAATGAATCCAGGTTTTTAAAAATTCTTTCTACCCTACAGTTCTCTTTATAGCTGGATGTGTGTGTCTGTGTGTACAAATATTTAAGATAGATTCTTTAGTCATTCAGAACAGCCCTGAAGGACCAGAGTAAGTCCTAAGGAGAGAACGATTTTATAGGAAAGTGGAACTTCATTATCACTGGCCTCCAGGAGATGGCATTGTACCCAGAGCATCACTAAAAATTTGAACAATGGGATTTTATGACTTCTCTTCAGCACTCTTCCTTTAATGTGCCTTGGATACTTACTGAACATTTTTTCAATACCTACTTCCTGTGTCTCTTCAATTCTCCTGCTTTCATCTGTGCTTCTGTGTGATTCCAAACTTTGGCCTGTGCAAGAGTCAGTTGGCTGTGTCCTTCCACGTGGGTCTCTAACTGCTCCTGAGTGATTGTTTCATTGGTGCTCCAATTAGGTCCTCTGTCGCAAGAATCTGATTAGCAGGATTTGTTGTGCCACACTACACCAGAAGACCTGGAGAAGGTCCAAATCGTTTGAACTTCAGGAGATGCCAGCCACAGCTCCACCAGGGTAGCACATGCTGTCAAGGCCTTGTGCTTCAGGAGGTACCATGATTGAAAAGGACAGAGCATTTTACTTATTGGGTGACATCCTCTCTCCCTTGTACCTCAGGGACTTCTTAGTATAACTGAAAGGAAATTATGTAATCATCCTGATTGCTCAACCTCCTTCCCTGCTATCTATGAAGTAAATGCCTGTGAATGATTATATGCTTGACTAAAAGAATGACCGTACTTCTACTATTTTCAAACATTTAGAAAAGAACATATGCATAGTAGATCATTTTGTTAAGCTACATTTTAGAAATTTATGTGTTTTCTGCCTTTCTCAATGCCTTTTAAATCTCACTTTATTTGGAATTGGGCAAAAGAATTTGCCATATGTAGACATATATAAATCTGCAATCTGTTAATTACTTCTAGCACTATTTAAGTCTAACATTGAATTTTTATGTAAAGAATGAACTTATAGGCAGTAATCATTACATGATGAATTGCAAGTGGAGTTCTTTCATGAATTCATATGTGGCAATTCAAAAGTTCCCAAGCACTGTGCTTTCATAGCTCATGTGCTGTATTTCTGCTTTTTAGCTTGGTTTTTCTATAGGAAATGTTAACTTAGCAATTGAGTTTGAGCTAACAAGCTTTATGAAAACTCTTGGGCATTAGAATAGGGAAGAAAGTAATAGACCTAACTGGTTTTCATATTGATTATTTCATGCTGTCTTTCCCAGGATTAATGTAGGAGAATATATAACTCATCAATCATATCTTCTTTTAAAGTTTTTTTAATGAGAAGAAAAATTATTTGAGTGAGATTCAAGATCTCATAGGAGACATTGGTGTGTAGCAGTAAAATAGATATCTCATTTAAGAAGAGAAGAAAAATACCATTTTTATAATATTTTAGTAAATTATCAATTGATTCTTCAAAAAATTGCCTTTAGCTTTAACATCTTCCCCAAATTGACAGTGTCATTAAAATAGCAATGACATTAGTGAAGGTGTTAACTTAGGGTTATGCTGTTGAGAATGTAAAATAGGTTTTGTAATTTGCATAGTCATCTCCAATATTTGTATATAGTAGGATGCACATGAGGGTTAATAAAGGATAGCAAAGGGAATCATAGGCTATGCATACTGGCTCTATGCCACTTAGTAGCTTCAAATTTTCTGTTACTTAAGAGCAAGCATTCATTATCAAAAAGAAAACTTCAGATACTCAAAGATATTCTGCCTACACTAATACATGGATATTCTCACTTTACAAAGATAATCACTTTGTGACACAATAGTGATCCATAATTTTAGAAAGTCAAGGAGTTATGTAAGTGAATATTGAAATACACATCATATATATATATATATATATATATATATGTGCATACATGTATGTTTATTTTGCTGAATAGTCATATGTGGTTTGTTATACTCATGATGAAATCTCAAGTCATACATTCATAAATAGAGAAAAATCCTTTTCTGAATACATTTTTCAGATACTGTGATTTTTTCTTGAGACCACATCCACTGTATTGAGGAGTAGTCATGCATTACAAATATCCTGATATTCTTGATTTTACTTGCCTATTCACCAAAATCTGCCTAACCTCATATGATTCCTAAGTCCTCATTAAATTATACTAGTGGGGGATCCTTTATAAATTAACAAATTTAATGTACTAGACTGGTATATAAATGTATTGCTTACATAAGCACCAAGCAGATTGTAGGACTTAATAATCTTTTTTAAAAGTCTTTAAAAATCATGAAAAATATTTTCAATCACACTTAAAACATTGTTTCTTTGAATGTGTTTCCATTGAAAGCATATATAATAATGGTTGCTGAGTGGTTTTGAAAAAAAATTTAATTTATTAGAAGTATTCTTTTCAAAATGAAGTTTTCTTTTTAAATATAGCAGTAGTATATGTTAACTTCTAAGCTGGTATTTCACCCAAGATCAACTCAATTTTTTTTTATTTGAAAGCATAATCATTAGCGAAGTCTCTAGGAGGAGTATCTAATATTAGGGACGGAGTTTATTTTAAGATATCTGTGTGTAGACGCATCATTATAGTAATCTCTTCTGATGTTTTTTTTATGTAGAATTCAATTAAAAAAGGAAATGTTGTGGTTAACCTTACCTCTAATCCGAGGCAAGAGATAGAAAGCACTGCTTTGTGTGTGTGTTTTTTTTTTCCTTGAAAGGTCACATTGGACAGCTACTTAATTTGTCAAAAATAAATTCAGAGTCTTTATATCAAGTTAAGACCGGAACTTGTGGCCAGCTCTTGTTGTGTGCCCTGAGTCCACCGTGTCAGGCTGGTTGTTGAGGCATTGATGCTTTCTAAAAAAAACACAGCATCTTTCTTACAGTCTCTCTTCATGTTGGTACTTTGGAAACATGAGCTCCTAGGTGTTCTTATAAAAGGGCAAACCCTGTGGATCTTGAGCAAAAAGTTTTTCTTGTTACATTTTCTCAAAGAGGAACAATTTCACATTCAGCAGTCAAAACTGAAGGAGGAGGATAAATCTCAATGTCACTGCAATGTGATCTTGTTGTTATTTTCTTCTTAGGATGTTGGGAATAGATCATATTTATTCCCCACTCTACTCATGTTTAAAACAAGTGCGAATCTCCTTGTAGCTGCTTCAGAAACACGCATCTCTATCTTCCTGGCTTGGAATAGCCTCTTTAAGTGCCCAAGCTTGAGAAAGTTCAAAGGTGTCACACACCCTCACATACGAACTCCTTTTACCTTGTCCCATTCTATTCTCAGTGTAACAGTTGATGTGGGCAACTTGGATGCCTTGAAAAACTTGTGTCCTTCTGCTCCTTGATTAGGGAGGGTCATACATGCATTGTGTGTACCAGTAGATACTTTAAGGTATATGCTGAATCTCATGTGACTATTTCTTTCCATTTCTACAAAACCTTTATGTCCATAGAAAAACTTCAGAAATTAAAGAAATACTGCTGCTTAAACCATTTTTTTTTTGCCTTCTTAGTCATGCCCATTTGTGGAAAGACTAAATGATTGTATATTTAAAGATGATTATATTCGTAATGAAGATGTCAAACTGTATTTAACAGGGTATTAATTCAGATGTGAATTCATAGTATATATGACCTCCTTAGGACTTTCAGTCAGATTTAATAATTGTTATACAGAAGATAATATCAATAGTTTATAAGACTAATGCACACAATTGAAGTTGAGTATTATCTATCCTTCTGTCTCTATGTCTTTCTTGGCTTTCTAAAACTGTGCTTTATTCAAAATGGTAGATTCTAACAAACAGAAACCTTTATATAAGGACTGAACATGAAGTTAAAGAGTGTAACTATGTTTTGTTCTATTATAAAGGCAATAAGAAGACAAGTTAAAAGTGTTGAATAGCACTGCCACAATTATTTGGCTAATGGTGTGTCCCAATTGTGCAGGTTTATCATTTATTCCTTTGGGATTAGTGTTGCTACTTCCTTTTTGCCCAGGACAGAATAATCTGTTATTGCTAATTTTAGGTAGAATTCCATGCCAAAATTTGATTTTTTTTTTTTACTTATCCCAGCTAGAAACATTACTTCCTTTTCTTTTTGAACAAAAAAACATAATGGCCAAATATCTATAATTTCTGAATTCTGACCCTGCAGTTTTGACTTTCTTAGTTTCCCTATTTCCACTGTCCTTCCTGAAGCCGCTGTCTCTTTGACATAGTAGGTGTTTGCCTCACTGTCCTGAAGGGTGTGGTGAATTCTTCCTAATTATTCATCTTGTGCTATCTTCTGAAGAAAGGAGAACTACTTATTTGGACAGTCTTCTTTGCTTTTCTCACCACCCCTCTGGCTGAGACGTGGCCTTTCCTTCTTCCCTTGCAGTACCTCCTTCTTTTGATTCATTTGCAGTTTGAAACAAATTGTGGTCCTGGATCCTGGTCTCCTGATTATACATCATAAACTCTTACCAATTTTTCTGTTTTTTCAGAGGTCATCACTGGCATGCCAGCCTCCACTGAACGAGCATATGTATCTTCAGGTAAGGAAAGTCAGCTTGGCAAGTCTTACTAACCAGAATAACAGGCACAACTGCTGGCTGCTCCTTGTACTAATCAGAAGCCCTCTGCATCCAAATTCTAGCTGCTTCTGTTTTGTGTTCCAGTATTTTTCTCCACCTCATTCTGCCTTTTTGGATTTTACTGAAGGGAAAATAGTTCTTGCTGTATATCTGAACTCAGGCCTGGGGAGCATGCAGAGAGGAGATCTGTTACGATATTCCTCAGTGACACTAGGCACATACAGGAGACATCAGGGTTACTAGCTCAGTTGTTATAGCATTAAAGACTTTTCTCTTGAATACTTGTGTTTTCTCATCAGAATGGGAGTGCTTTCCTAGGTCAATGATAGTTCAGCTTTTATATTTTGTAGTGGTAAGTAAGAGCTCTTGCCCAGGTTCAACACCACTGTCCAGGATGATGTTCCCATGTGGGACTTTCAGACTTCTAATAGTTGTGGTTCACTAAATGTAAGTAAAGAAGAGCTCATATCTTTTAAATTGTTGTTGCATTTGTTTTTGATTTCTCTGTGTCTCATCTGCTTATAGTATTTGCTGAGAGCAGTTTTAATTTGGGAAGATATTAACTACTTATAACTCAATCCTGCTAATCCATTTATAACCATAAGTTATTGACTTCTCCATGAGTCTACTCAGTTCAGCTGGTATTTTTTAATGTTTCTTGTTCTCTAATTTTATAGTTAAAAGGCTCATAAAACATGTGTCAGTCAGTGTTTATTAGGAAGAAATTTTTTTGAGAATAGAAGTTAAACATTGATTTCCATGGTACATATACCAATAACTTGCTGTTGCACAATCTCTGTCATTTTACAGAGTCTTGATACTTTATTGTATAGTCATAACAAAATAATGACATAAGATACTGTTTTTTCTTCATTTTGCATATGA
The DNA here is from genome assembly GCA_002564285.1 of Tympanoctomys barrerae. Classification (NCBI taxonomy): domain Eukaryota; kingdom Metazoa; phylum Chordata; class Mammalia; order Rodentia; family Octodontidae; genus Tympanoctomys; species Tympanoctomys barrerae. The sequence continues at coordinate 10,433 of NDGN011537515.1, read as the reverse complement.
GAACTATTAAGCCATATAGTTGCATCTCAGGGAGTAGAAGAGAATAGACTTCAAGGTCTGTCGTGAGAAGACCCTCTATTTAATGTTTTGGCTTTGTTGGTTTTTTTCCTAAGGTCTGCACTTTGTGAAAGCCACAGGCAGCCATGCAGCCTGATGCAGGCTTCTTCCCTCTACCTCCTCCAGGGTTCCCTCTTCCCTTCACAGTCTCTGTTCAGTCATATAAGCTGGATAGCTCGGGATCCTGGACTGTTTTAGTGAGCGTCGCTACTAAGATGTCAGTGTAAGTGTGTGTCATGGGCTAGAGTCCTACTGGAGGCTGAAGGGACATTTTGCTTCTAAGACAAGAACAAAATGAGGAAAGGCAAGAAGGAAAGAGGAAGGGAGGAAAGAAAGGGAGGAAAGAAGGGAAAGGCAAGAAGGATAAAATTATCAAATGATCTGCACTTCATTTTCCATACAGGCATTTCTGTAATTCAGATGATAGATTCATGATCTGAGACTGCAATAAGTGCTACTAGGAACCTGAGTTTTAAAATTTATGTGGTGCTTGTCTTGGGAATTCAGATGGACTTTAGTATTTCTTGATATATGATTAATACAGCTTTCTGGCTATTGAATTTCAGTTCTTCTTTGATACTAAGCATTTCTGATTTCTTACTAATGAAAACCTTTCGATGCTATGCTTTTCTTTTTCTGCATGAGTTACATTTTATGTTCTGCCTGTGCAGAAGTACTAGTGTTCCCAACATTAATACCTAACAGAGTCTTGCTTCTATGTAACCCCGCCATTGTTTATTTAGCATGCTGTATTTGATCCTATTGTGATTGCTGTAGGGAACATTGTATAAATTTTATTGACCATTATGTTTGGTCAGGGTGTTTTGGTGGATCCAAATTGCCTAGAAATAGTTTTACTCTTTTTGTTTTTTCTTTTGTATGTGTGCAAGTTGACTGTTCTTTCTAAATGTAGGCTTGTTTTCTATAGTTTTATATTCCTTAAAATCAAGTCCATACATGATGGTGGATATCTTGGTCTCAGCTGTAGTATGAGTCTGTTCAGAAGAGCATTTCTCTGGAGTCCAATTAGCGGTTGGTGTGTGGGATGTCTTCACAGATGGCCTGCTCCCGTTTTCATCTTTGTCAATGTTTTGGGTCTCAACAACAGAAGTACTCCTACGTGATCTTTGAATACTGTGTAGATCTTCCTCTGACTTAGAAATGTTTCTGTTTTTCTGCTGCATTCTAATATGCTTTTCCTAGGTGATACCCAAGCCTGGCAATATTTTACCTTAAGAGCCTTAGTGGCATGTCTCAATAAATCTTCATTCCACCTTTATGTTTTATAGAGTCTCCCATTAGAATATCAGTATCAACAGAAGGAGCAAATACTTCCTCATGTAAGTACACTTAAGTATTCCTGTTCACCAGTTTTTCACAAAAGATAGTATCTGCTTCCAGTTAGCATGGCTATGTGTATTCTATTACGTTTATGCTTGCATCTATTCCTTAGTGAAGGATGCTCTGTGGAGTGTGGGAGCAGGCAAGTATTTGTGGCCTGGAGTAGAAAAAGCCTAGGTTATGTTTAGGATCCATAAGAAGCTTCCGCTCTGCTGAAGCCACACAAGACTCTTCAGTGACATCACATGTTTGTTAGTTCTATAATGTTGGAAAATAATTGTGTAAGCCTTGAGTCCTGGTGCTAAGTGATACCCAGGTATTTGGGGCCTCTATTCCAAAATCTTCGGTTTTCATATGAAATCTGCTGTAATGGAGTGAGGGGGAGATTTGCATATATTGTTTTTCAAATGATAAAAATGCCCGAAAGGAAGTCCCTAGGCAAGATCTCAGATTAATTTTCATCCATTTAGTGTGACATATGCTTTTTGTTTAGACTTCTACAACTGCTAGGTTGATTGGTGATTTGTGCAGTGTCAAAGGAGCTTAGGAAATTAGCAAAGACTAGTAAAAATAGTTTTTGAGATTTACAAATTGATAATAACTTAGTACTAAATTTTCATATTCAAACTACAGTCTTTCCTTTCCTTATTTTCACTCTTCATTTAAAGCATCTCTCAGTTTGATGAGCTCTCCAATAAATATTCCCAAGCATCCCATTCCAACCTGGAGAATGCTCCTAAGAACAATTTCCTTTTGCTATGAGCAAGGTAGGGAATTTAAAGGAAGTGTAGTTTTGGTAACTTAAGTATTTTTATTGTTCTGTTTAGCTAGATGAAATTTGATCTTAACAGCCTTCCCTCCAGTTGGTGGAACCGTATCTTTAACTGTCTGGTGTGAAAATGTCTTCTGTTGCCTGGAGCTGGGTCTGAGTTGTAGAGCCCATCCCCAGGACAACACAAATCTGTTACTGCGTGAAGTTTGGTGTTTTAACTACATCAAACACCATTTAAGAGGATAGATAGCATCAGTCTAGGAAGATCAAACAGGAAATGAAATTCTGGGAAGAGCTAAATTGGCTGCTTCAATACTCTGAGTGTCCTCATTATATACTCCAAAATGATCATCCCCACTGGTGGATTTGTAGTGTTTATTATTTAATTCTACTTATTAAAAGATTCATATAATGACATAAATTTCATATAACTCACATTAAGGAATCACATTGAGCTTTTTCTCTTGACATGTGTATTATACACAGGAAATACCAGGTTTTTTGTTTGGGTAATTTGTCTGAGACTAATTTGTCTTCTGTGTGACTCACTGGATAAAGATATTGAAACTCTTGTAATTGGAGCCCTTCTTGCTATCTGTAATGGGCTGATGGATGCTGTCCTTAAGCACACCTGAGCAATTTTGGAATGTGAGAACTACTTCCCTTGGTTTTCCAGAGCTTTAGGGAACTGACATGAATCTTTCAGTTTACATTGCTATTCATTGCAATGTTATCAAGAGAGAAATAATTTTGAAATCTGGCTCTGTTCTCTGACTCTAAGTGGAGTTAGTTTCTAGTAGTTGGAAATTGCCTAAGACTAAAAAAGAAGGCTTTGGACACCACTAGGTTAAAATATATCTGTGGGTCACTTTTGGACCTTGCTTTGTTCTTCATGGGCTCTTAGTAAGTATCACTGAGTTGATGAGTTAATACATTTTTGTCCTCATGAAAATATGCTGTGTTGCTTGAAAACACAAATGAAGAGTTCTAGGATTCCACATCTCTTCTTGGTGAGGAAATGCTTGTAGCATGAGGCATAGAAAACTCAGCCTAACATAAAACTCCTTATAGCACAAGATCTAGGAGAAGAAATATCTCTCTTTGGTAAAGGCTGAGTTCAGACTTTGGAGAGTCTATATTATCCATAAGATTTAAAAATTCAAAATGTATAAAACACCAAGGCCTTGGAAAAGGTCACATGGGTCAGGCATAAGCATCCCTGAAGGATATGTTTCTTTTCATTTTATTTCAGCCAGAAAGGAGTCAGTAGTATATTCCTCTATTTGAAAAGTGATGCGTGCTTCTACAATGTAATCATGCCTGGGTGGGCTACATTCTTTGAATTATTAGAGTTTTCTAAGAAATTCTGAAAAGGCTTTTTGAGGTAGTATGGGCTCAGCAGACACGTCATGTGTCATAACTGCTCTGTGCCACTCCTTGGGCCAGTGTATGAAAGAAGAGGTGGCCCGGTTCTGTTGCAGTTGTTTCTGTATGAATGCAGCTGCTGGGGGCTGCTTGTGCCAGGGCTGTGCTTCCTGTTCTTTTTTTCCCACTGCATCTCACTGCTGGTTAAATTTTTAGAGGGTGGTGGGAATGTATCTGCTTGTTTCTGCTCAAAACCACCTACAGGAGTATCTTGTCTGCTTTCAAAGGTTTTCTTTGACTATTCTACCTTAAAACATTTTGTAACTCCTGTTGGATTAGAAAAAAACATACAGAAAGAAATTAAAATTATCTGAAAAGAATAATGCTAATTATTAAGAATAATGCTAATATTTTAGTATATTTTCTTCTGATCAGTGATTTTCCTTCTGGCTTTTCTACTTATCTGTAAGTCCTATATGTACTTAATGTATAGATGTACTTTTCTTCTCATGCCTTTAAATATGTACTAGGAATGTGCACACACACGAACAGACACACACACACACACATACACACACAATCTCTTAGGTCAGTGGTGGGGGAATGGAGCCCAGGGCCTCCTTCATGCTAGGAAAGTTCTCTACTACTGAGCCTCATACAGAGCTATCTAGAAATATATTTTTAAACCACTATAACGATAAAGAAATCATTCGTTTTTGTTTTTTGGTACGAGGAAATGAACTTGCAACCATGCACCTGCTGGGCAGATGCTGTGCTGCTGAGCTGTATCAGTGGCTCAAGAAGTCATTCTTTTTTTAAATATTATTTTAATTTTAAAGAATAAAAAATAATTTAAAATGATACAGAATGTTAAAACAAGATGATAGGAAATTAATAATGGTTATTATATTGCATATTGTTATGTGAAAAGTAGTTTCTCAGATTAAGAAATCAAAGTCTTAAAGAATTTTTCATTGACAAACACTTTATCAGTTTTGCCCCATTTCTATTTGTTTTTCCTGGTCTTGTGTGAATATTGGTGAAATATTAAAATCTTTTACCTTTTCCTTTGTATGATAGTTTTCATTATTCCATTTTCTGAAATTGAGAACTTACATTGTACTCGTCACTATTTTTAGAGTTAGTGACTATAATTTTTATAAAGTTCAATATGATATTCCAATGAGCAAAATTTTCTATTCTACGAATGAGGAGGCATGTGAACTAAAAAAAAATGTAAGTAATTTGTTAAATGGGTGTGCTATTACAGTTAAGTGAGCAGCTTTAGAAAAACTTGAACCTTTTAAAAGAGTCAATAGGACTGTCTTATTCCTTTCAAAAAACTAAATAAATAGTTTAGAAGAAATCCTTAATGACTTCTCTCAGAAGTGCCAGCCGTCTGTGACCCCATTCTGCAGATGGTTCTGTTGAGTGTTATAAAAAGCATAGTAGTTATAGGAATTCTTTTCACTGTTCTCACCTCCATCCATTTCAATTTAATACATAATTAAGGAGTAACTTTAGGGTTTTGTTTTGTTTTGTTTTGTTTTGTTTGGCCGTACCAGGGATTAAACTCAGGACCCTGTGCTTGCTAGGCAAGGATTTATTGTACTGAGCTATCTCCCCGGCCCTAATTAGGGAAACATAATTGCAAAGTCTAGTGAACAGCCTAGGAAACAAAATAACATATTTGTGGTCAGTAGGCATAAGTAGTAATATATATTTCAAAAAATAACAAGTAATAGTTCTTGAAAGCTTATGGCACACCACATACTTCTCTAGGTGGTTTGAACGATTCTCATAAAATCTTGATCCATGTTACGGATGTGAAACTAATCCCTACATGTTGTCCAAGGTTGTACAAGCAGGGTTCAAACTCAAGGGGTGCACTAAGCTTCTATGATGCACAAGGTTTTGTTGTTTCAGTTAAAATGCCTTTTATATTACGAGAAGTGACATTCTGTGAGTGGATTGGCGTGGATTTGGTACAGAGTGCATTGGGAGTCTGTGTGGTTGATTGAGATAAACGAGTTGCCTGGGCCCACTTGAGTTTCTATGATATTAATGTTGCACATCGAAACATATGTGTATGAACTGGAGGGAATGCAGGCTTTGCAGGGGTGAGGTGGCGTGGGACTCAGACCCTTAAGTTGAAGTCTTAATGCTGCTGTTATTGTCTGATCTTAGGCAAGTTTCTTGATGTTCCTGAGTCTCTATTTTCATGAGTGCATCCTTTTTGTTTTAACATTCATGTGCAACAAAAGCCTGATGTGAGCAAGTAAATGTATATTAGGTAGCATGGTTTTGCTTAAAGATAGAGACTTTTATATGGAAGAGAGCTAGAATGTAAAAAAAGCAATGTATCTCTAAAGAAAGGATGAAAAGCAGAGAATCTTTACATCTTATTTGAACAGTGTTGGAAAATATCTATTGTCAGAGGAAGAAATGAGTTCATGATTTTCAGCTTCAGTGATGCTGCTGAATATTCTCTGCCAGGAAATCAGTATGCCTTTTTAAACTACTGTATATTCTCAGCAAAGCCTGCATTTAGAGGAATGTATCCAGGAAGTCCTCTTTGAAATCTCTGAATGAAATGAGCAATTCAATCTTGGATTTGGCACCAAAAAGAGTGAGCTGAAGGGAAAAAAATGTCTTTTGTCTGCAGTGACCCTTTTTGTCATAATGAAACGCAGCCTTTGCACTTGGGAATGGTACTTGGATAGGAGCTGATTTTGTTGGACCAGGGCTGGCTGGTTCATGGGCGGGATTGAGAACCAGGAGTCACCCATTTCGCCCCTACGTATCAGTAGCATCTAGCTATGAGTGTAGATCCAACTGCTAGGACCTTGGCTAAATGATTCTCAACTGGAAAAATGGCATCTCAGTTTCAGATCATTACTTGTGGCAAAGGGAACCTGTCTTGTTACTATTAGAGACCTTAACTTCTCTAAACATGACATTTTCAAGGGTGTGGTGGTTCTGCCTACTAGAGAACATGACAAATTACCATGTATCACATGGCAAAACTATGAAAATGCAAAAAAAAAGCTGCTCAGTTGATAGTGTGACTGCCTCATTCCTAATTGCCTGGAGGTATGTGCAGAGTTTTAGGACAATGAAAAGACTTGAGCAAAACTTAGAACAGTAGGACAGGTGTTTCACTGTCCTTGATATGTGCATGTAGATGTTGCCTTCATGTTAAATTCATTTACTTTGTAAGGGAATACCTTTTCATTCCAATATCACCTGCAAGTATAATATAATTTTTTGGTTCTGCTTCTGCCTTTTTAAAAGTCACTCATGTTTAGTGTAGCAATGAGACTGAACAAGGTAGTCCCTCCAAAATGAATCAAGGTTTAATATTTTATATTCAAATGAAATTAAGGGTTTACAAAATTATTTCCTTGGGCTGGTGAGATGGCTCAGTGGTCTAAAGCACCTACTTAGAACAAGCTTAGCAA
>NDGN011537511.1:255-11767 GCA_002564285.1 Tympanoctomys barrerae | reverse complement strand
CTCCTCCTCCTCCTCCTCCTCCTCCTCCTCCTCCTCCTCCTCCTCCTCTTCCTCCTCCTCCCCTTCATCTTGGCTTGCAGATGAGGCCCAGGGCTCCCAGCATCCCTGAGACTAATGCTAACTAGACAAAGACAACAGACAGCAAACATTCACCGATGGCTCTGGCCAAAGACAGGTCCCAGCCCAGACGGTAACTGGCAGGGTTGGATGTGGATAGATGAGGGATGTGGATTCCTGGAACTCAAACACTCAATCTGCAGGAATACATAGTTTGCTTCACTACTAAACACATGCATGATTTAGGCAAAATCAAAGAGTCATGCTGTTTCTTCAACAAATTTTCAAGATTTGGTTCCTCATCTAAGGCACAGAACAGAAGAAAATGGCTCAAGTGCCTCTCCCCAGTTCTCCAGTGGTCCTTCCAAGTCTGTATCGGCTGGGTCAGAGGTGGGAAGGGCGTTCCTGAGGCACACAGGCACACACAAGGGCTCGTTTGCACTGATGGTGATGGGAGAGAGAGGCTGGTACAGCATCTCGCCACATCTGCCCTTATCCACTGTATACTTCCTGCGGACTGGACTGAGGATGTCTAGCAGGATGTCTACGCCCACCTATCTTTCCTGGCTGACCTGAACAGCACTTTGTGCAGAGTGGACAGAGGAAGCGTGGCACCCACCCCCTTTCACTGCCCGCAAGGAGGAACACTGCTCTGCCCTCTGGCCGTCTCTGGTCAGATGCCCTCCATACTCAGCACAGCCACCTTCCTGTTCCCCTTGATGTCCCCTCTTGATCCTCCAAAGGCAAGTGAAACTGGGCTCTGGGTCTTCAGCAGGGAGGACAGAGAGCAGCATTCTGTGCATAGTCCTTCTACTGCCCAGGCAGACTCGTGTAGTTTGTCTATATAGTTCCCTTTCATGTGACATCTTTTCACCTGCTTTGCTGGTTCCACCAGAGCTGTGCTTGTCCCCAGGTTATGCTTGGTCCAGTGCCCAACCTGCCTGAGAAGAAAAATGGTCATCTGCCACCTGTGGTGAAGCTGTGGAGCAACTCCAGCTGGAGGCCCTCACAGCCAACCTCCCAGGGACGGAGGGGAGCTGGTTGCACAAGGGAAGAAGAGCTCAGGTACAGAGAAAGCATAATAGGAGCTGGAGAGAGACAGAGGCAGCACAACAGCAGAATGGCAGGAGTCTCGGGCACAGAGGGACTGGGAGGCTTCACCACCTCAGCTGGGCCCAGTCCAGCCCAGCCCCTTCTGGAGCTGCTGTGCCCTAGACTTTCCTGACCCTGTCTGATAATATCAGTGGTGCAGGACAAACCTCTCCATAGCACAATCCCTGGTGCACTATGGCTTATACAAGTTGGGAACATGAGGACAGACTTTGACCACTCTTGAGAACGATGATATGAACTTAAAGCTTCTTTTGTAACCAAAATGGGAAACAAAAGAAGGCTATCAAATGAGGAGCAGTGTAACTATTCTGGACTAGAAATTAAGGGCAATATTCAGTATGACATGAAATATTCATAAAACCTTCAGAAGAATAGAGTTTGTTTCAAGGTAGAAAACTTGCTCCTACATGACCCAGTTGTGTGAACACAGGGGACACAGTGGGTGTGTAAGCTGGTGGGAGATGACCCTTTACTGAAGGGATGTTCACCCATGCAAGGGAAGTTACCGGCCCTGAAGGTGAGTAAGTCGTGGAAGTATGACAAGTCAATTTTGCAGGGCAAGAGGAGGGAGTTTCCTGACCAGAGCCCAAGATAGCCATGTGAGAGGAGAGCCACTCCCCAAGTGGCTGTTGTCAAGATACTCTAGCGCAAGGAGGACGGGGAAGAAATACAGGGCCACTATCCTCATGACCCTCCCCTGGGTGGACCCAACAAATCAACAAGGAAGTGAAACTGGGCTCAGCGTCAGAGTCCACAGCAGAGGGGACAGGGTAAAGTGGGCAGGACAAGTGGAAGCAGGTGGCATTATGGGAATACTCCATCTCCTCCCTGAGCCAAGGTCTGTCTGGCAGTGGACTAACCTGCCAGGGGAATCCCAGGAAAGGACATCTATGTGCCCTACACTTACCATCTCACAACATGGTGAGGCTTGGCCTGGGTCATCTAGGCTCTGCAGGCTACTCTGAACCAGAGGGGCAGTGGTGAGGCAGCATCATGGCAGAAAAGGTGTCTTCCTTCCCCGCCGGAAGTCATCCAGTCAGCATCCCCAGAGAGGTATGAGGGGTATTCTGCTGAGTGGGACTATAGTCTTGTAGGGCCATCTCACATGCATTTATCACTCTGTGGACCTACCAGGAAGCCAAACAGAACCTGGTATAGTCAAGGAATAAGCGCAGGAATATGAGATTTCACAGGACTCAACTCCTGGCAGCCCCCAGCCAGCTACTGCCCCACCTCTAGCTTAGGCACAAGTTCATGAGTGTTCCTGTCCAAGGACAGACCCTTTCCCCAGTGACCTGGGTCCTTCCATCCAATTGCAGCCAGATCCATGTCACTGTAGTATGGTTTTTGTTCTCCCTGGAGCTTGCAAGTGGGCCATATTCCTGTCCTGGCCCTTAGGGTGCCTCCAAGCGTGAGCCCTCAGTGACATAGTTGTCTGGATCATACAACCAGAAGTGTAGTCCTGCTCTGCCATGGCCACCAGCAAGCCACACACAATGAGCCAAGGCAAGCGGCCTCCATGGCTGTGCCAGATAGCACATTTCCCACCTTTCTGGCTGGCATAGGCTCACTGCCCTCGAGTGGGGACACAGGCAGCCCTGTTGCTGTAGTCAGATGAGTTAGTGAGGCAGGTAGTACATCCCTTGGGCCAGAGGAGGTACAGAACTGGGGGCAGGCCTTGTGGAATCAGAGAGGTGTGGCTTTGAGGGTGAACAGGAAGGTCTTTCTAGAGTCAACCCCATGGCTGAGAAGTGCCAGAGGAGAAAGGGGAAATGGGAGGAGAAAGGGGAAATAGATGACCTGCAAGGACGGACTGCACCACCACCGTCAGGAGCAGGAACCTCCATACGTGGTAGCTGTTGGGCTTCCAGAGAAGGGGTGGGAATGAGGACCCAAACCCTGGGTCCTGCTACCAGCTATGGTCTGACTCCTATGGCAAGGGTATAGCCCCTAGGCTCTGTGATGTGGCTGCATACTCCTCTTCTCCTAAATATCAGTGTCAGAAAAATCCTTGGACTAGAGCTTGAGAATCCCTCCCTGAGCCTACAGACCACAGAGAGGCCGCCCAAGGATCAGGACAGCACTGTGGTCTGTGAGCTACAGGGAGAACACGGAGCTCTAGAAATGTAGCCCTGCAGATGCTGCCCTTCCAGAGATTCTCACTGGCTGGCTTGCAATATGCAGGCATCAGGTCAGAACTACACAGCCTCTCTCCTGAAGCACCTGTTGTCACACACAGATACACACACACACACACACACACACACACACACACACACTGGGTGTCTTCCATTTCCAGGAGGTCTGTCAAGTCTCCTTGAAACCTAGGGGCTGCTGTGCTAGCACCATGAGGGTCTGGTACTCACCCTCCCGTCACCAGCTCACCCGCTACCTCTACCTGCAGGGCTGCTCTCCCAGGGCTGCCCAAGTCAGGGTGCATCCACGGTGCGAGGTAGCAGGAGACTTGTGGACTCTTGTTCTAGCCTTCTAGCTTTCTTATCTACTGGGCTGCGTGGACAGGAAAGCCAGATCTCCCAGGACCTACCCAGGGAAAGTAAGCTTCGGACTTGAGGGGCTCCCCAAGACAGACTGATGCAGTACTGGGGGAATTCTGAGTGTCTTTCCAGGGAGGCCTGGAGTCCCTGCGGCAGCCCCTCAGGCAGGGCTTCCAACAATTTCCCCAGTGGACGTGGTCCTGGCCTTGAGCCCCTGCCCTCAGCCTGACCTTGCGAGTGTGCAGCCTTGAAGGTAGCCCTGCAGCTTCCAGCCTCAGTTTCCCAGTCTGTTAGGTGCTGTATCATCCTTTTGCCCCCTGACAGTCTATGAACAGAGACCTGGACTTAGACCTTCGCCAATTTATGGCCCCAGGTGGTTCCCAAGGGTGTTTGTCGAGTGCAGTCCCTCATTCAAATTCAGTTTTGTAGCAGAAATTTGTTGCTTTCTTGCTGCATTTTATTCATATACAACCCTTCCAGTCTTTGTAGGAGAAAATAAGTTTCAAGAGCAAACCCAGTATTTACTTAACTTTTAAATTATAAGCATTGCAACCCAATGTTATATAAAAAGAAGGGCTTTCCGGCCAAGCTTTTTTTCCTCACCGCCTTTCCCGCAGGCTCCTGACAATGCAGAGCTGACTGTTTTTAACCTCAGAAAAGGTAAACCAGAGGCCTTACTTGGAGCTATTTTAAGCACAGACTTATAAAGTAAAAGCAGCTGTAAAACGAAAAGTTTCAGGAATATTTCCATTTCCTGGAGTGATGGGACAGAGAAGCCTGCCAGCAGCCAGATCAGCTGCTTGGCCGGAGCCAGGTATCCAGGCCTCCACCAGCTCCACCGGGCGTGAGTCAAGGGCTGGCTATTGGAACGACGATCCTGGCCAAAGTCAGTCCCAAGTTTCCATAACTCTTCGGGTAGGAGAAGCAGCAAAGACCAGAGCAAGCAAGTCACAGGCTCACCAGGGTCCCCACCAATGCTGAACCTCAGGGGAGAGGACAGCTTAGCCAGGCAGACTCTTATGCCTCTAAGCCATCTCCCCAGCCCTGAGGACAGCTTAGAGGCAGGCCTGCCCCACCCTCTCAGAGCCAGCGCAGCCCTGGCCTGTTTCCCCCGTGGGCCTCTTCTCTTTCTACTAGAGCCTTGTTAAGCACTGGGAAGGCTAATGGATGCCCTTCCAGCCTTGGAGGGCTCTGGCCAGATCCAGGGAGCAAGCTTAGGGGAGCACAGTGAACCTGCCCACGTGGGACCACAATCTTCTCCCTGCCCTCTAAGGCCCCCTGCCCAGCCACTCAGCCAATAGCGCCTGCCCTAGGAGTTACATTCAGAAACTGAGTTGGGAAACTAGGGTGCCACCCTGATGACAGGACTGCCATAAAGTCAGAGCTCCAGGGAAAACCGGCAGGGAAGGATGCCTGTCCCCATAAGGGAGCACTGACTGGATGCCAGGCCTGGGTGGAGCTGGCTGCCTGGTCCCTGGCTCCAGCCTGAAGCTACAGCAGACAGGGGAGGGTGGGGCTATATACCCTGGGCAGTGATAAGGAGGTGAAAGTTCTGTGGAACCTGGCTGTGCCCAGGGTACCCTCCTGGCCCTGCGGTCCCCGGAACAGAGCTAGTACTGAGTGATCGCAGACGTAGCCTTCCCTACCTCCTTTGTGTGTGGGTGAGGCTGGGGTGTGGTTGAGGCCTCAACCTTCTTCTCTCTACTATGATCTCTGTCTGTCAGGACCCTGACCTAGCCATGTCCAGGACCTTTAAACTAGACACAGAGCTCAGAGTAGGCCTGTTCTCTTGTGAGGCCTGCTGAAGTGCCCACGTGCACCGTGCTGCAGAAGTGGAGCAGCCTGAGGCAGCGTAGCTCAGCTTCCCAGGCACTTGTGTAGGTAAGAACGCACACAGTGCTTGATGGAGGCCTCCCCTGCACTTGGGTGGGGGCAGGCTGGGTTCACATTCTCAGTGGGCCCCCTCTTTTCCCTGGCAGCCATATACTTCAAAGATTGTCCTGCCATGACCCAGGAGATGCACAGCCCCGGCTTGTTTTTGGCTGATTCTGGTCCCCTGGCCTCTTGCTTCCCCACAAGTGAGCCTGCTCTTCATCCCCACCCAGAGTACTCTTAGGGTCGTCATCATAACAGGGTCTTATCAAAGGTGCCATCTGTTCTGCTTGTCCTAGCAAGGGACACACAGGGCCAATGTTCTACAGTTTCATGCTCTGTCACCTCCTCAGCTTTTCTGTCAGCCTTTAAAAATTTTTCAACATTTTTAATAAAAATTCCCACAGCAGGTAGACACCAAGTGCCCTGCTTTGCCAAGGGACACTGGGATATTTATATATAGCTGCAACGTCACAGGTGACATTGGCAGCATACCAATGGGCCTTAGACAGACTTGTTCCCATGGCTGCTCCCTCCCAACCCCCACACTGAGGCTCTCCCTCAGATGCATGGATCCCGGGGAGGCAGTGGGATCACCACAGCCAGTCCGCACAAATGTTCCTCCAGGATGTGGGCACCCGGCTCATGGACAGCATGAAGACTCTGGAAGGTGCAGCCCCTTTATACTCTGGAAGCCTCCTCAAGGCAGGCAGAGAAGACATTTGCAGCCCGCTGTAGCCTGCACCCCACTGTGCAGAAGGAGGCAGATGAGTGTAGATGCAGTTTCTCCTTTTCAAACGTGAAAGAATTCAGGTAGCTGATCTGGAATTTTCCCGTGGGTGTCAGCTGAAGAGCTCTATGACTCTGGGCCAGGCTTCTCCTCTACAAACTAGGTGGAAAACAGGCCCGTGCAGTAGGTTTGGCGAGGTTGGGTAGAAAGAAGCACTGACCGAACCTCAACCTCTGCTACAGGACCTTCGCTGTCACCAGTACGGCCACACGGGCCTGTGCTCTATGGGTAGAATCCCATTAGATCATATCACACAGGCTGGTGAAAGCTGGCATCCCCCTGCCTGTTACTCCTCAGGCACGGTAGATTTCTGGCAACTCTTGTTAGGGAATGTCCTTGTTAGTATTTGGTAGGACACTGCAATCCCTGCCATACCATGCCCCACCCAGGGAAATTCTGGGGACCGAGAGCAGCTCCAGAGAAGTTCCTGTTTCCCTTGAGGCTTCCTGAGGAACGGGGGCCATTGAAGGGGGTGGGGCGTGGCTGGAAGAGCTCCAGATCCCGGCTTTGTCTTCCCAGAAGGTCCTGGCTCACATTCGCTCCAAACCCAGAAGTTCCTCACACTGCACATCTCCAACACCAGAGAGGATCCCCACAAGACAGGCAGGCAGACAGACAGACAGACAGACAGACAGACAGACAGGCAGACAGACAGACAGACAGACAGACAGACATGCACACACGCGCACACGCACACGCACATGCTCCCAGCTCTCTGGGCAGGCCCACCTCTGGGACTCAGGGAGGATATCTGCTCATACCTTGCAAGAGCTTCCTAGCACTCTAGGGAGGAAAGGGGGAAACCTGGGAGGGGGTGAGCAGCAATGCGCCGTTAGGGCTTCAGCAGCAGTGGCTGGCGTTGTGCTCCAGGTTAGGCAACAGGCAAATGTAACTAGCTCCCCTCACTCTCTGCAGGACTGACAGTCTCTAGACCCCTGAAAGTTTCAAAACCTTAGCCTGGCCTACTCTTTGACCCAAAATCTGCTTCAGAGATTTCTCCCTAAAAAAATAATTATGAAGTACAAAATATATATTTAAGGAGAACTTCTGGCAGCCTTGTTTTAGTAGCAAAAATGTATTTTTAAATGGCAGGCCCCACATAAACATCCATCAGTGGGTATGGGCCAAATGAATTATATGACAGCCATCAACTACAGCTAGCTATAACCCAGGCAAGATTTATGCAGACAGAATGATACAGGACATGTCCATGCTGGGATAGTGACATAGAATCAGGGGATTCAGCGTTTCTCTTCCTGTCTATCTACTCCTCTCCCTGTGACTGCCCAGAAAAGGATTTGGTATATATGAGAAGGCTCTGGTATATGTGACTTTCTTTTTTGCATGGTTTTTTTTGTTTTGTTTTGTTTTGTTTTGTTTTTTTGATACAGGGTCTCACTATTCAGTACAGGCTTAAACTCATTACATAGTCCAGCTGGCCTTAAACCAGAGATCTTCCTGCCTCAACCTCCAGGACACTGTGATTACCAGAAGTACCACCGCTCTTGGCTAGGGTTTGTACTTTTACAAGGAGCATGCAGTATAATCAGACAAAACATGAAGCTACTTTCCTGAGCTGCCCACGCCTACCTTGTGCCTCTGTGTTAGGGGCCAGGCCTTTCCCTAGGGATCTGTGCCTGGGAGGACACTGGTGCTGGGCCTTGAGCATAGGGCTTGGGGGCTGTGCTGACTCAGCCCAGAGTGGATCTCTCAGTGCCCAAGGCTTCTGGCTACAAAAATGCCCCTTGGTCTGATAGGATGATCATTTTTGAACAAGAGATTAGCATTCTTAATTAGCACTAAACACTACAAACAAGACAGTTGTCCACTGACCCTGAAGATGTCAGTTACTCCTAAGGGTAGGCTGAGCAAAGGAGTTCTCCCTCTCCTGAAGGGACAGCAGGTTCTCCCACAAGGAAGAGCCAGGAGCAACACCATTCCACAGCACCACTGGTGGAGATCTGGCACAGGGACCCCTGCCCTCGCCCTGCTAGAGGTACCTGGCTCGAGTGTCCAGACTAGGGGCTGGGCGTGGGGCTCTGAGAAGAGAGGCCATCCCACCAGGAATGGCTCTGCCCTAGCCTAATAATAACTCTCAGAGCAGGCACTGGGAGCCACTGGCTATTTTTAGAGTCCCTTAACCCAGCCCCCACGTGACTCAGCAAGGCCAGGCTGAAATGAGAAAGCTTCAGTCGGAGATGCTCCAGGGACCTGAGGCCAGCAGCGAGGCCCAGGGCTACCAGGGTGTCTGAAGAGCCCTTGTAGCCTTGGACCTTAGAACTGTGGAGCTGGGACAGCATCAGCCTCTGCCCCACCCCCAAAGGTCCCTGCACCCTGCTGGCGCCCTGCCTGCCAGCTCCTCCCCCCAACACTAGCATGGAAAATCTGATGTCAGAACTCCAACTTCAGCAAGGAATGTGGCCTGACCTTCACCTCCCAGGGAGCTGCTGTGCCGGGGCTGAAGGAGGCAAGCTTCCCTTCTCCCCAGGCATCCCTGGCTACCCTGGGAGCCTCTCTGCTTCTACCTGGAGCCACCTGCCCTGGGCCCCCCCCCCCCNGGCTGACTGGCTGCCTAGATAAGTGCCTGCTGTTGAGCTCCTGAATGTGACACCCAGCATGTCCCAGAGTGGCCTCCACACAGCGGCCCAGAGGGCTTGATACTGGAACAGCTTCTGGGGATGGACACTGCGCCCCCGGCCCAGTCACTAGCCCTGGACCTCCTGGACAGTTGTGAAGGCCCCATCAGACCACTCCTACGAAGCATCCTCAGAAGGGAGGTGGTAGCAAGGTCTAGAGAGCGAGGGCAGGGGGTGGTGTGAGCTCTGCACCCCTAGGTCTGTGCGTGCACAGCTCTGTGCATGCACTGTGTACATGAACTAGGCGTGTGCATGCTCACAGTCAGGGCTAGCCTCAGGTCAGAGTGCAGAGGGCTGGGACTGTACTGGGGTTGGGTCACTTGCCTGCGGAGGGGGACTCTCTAGGAATCCTCCCACTCCCACAGAAGGAGGAGTCCTTGCACGGCTGGAGGGGGGTTGGGGTGAAGCACTGTATTATTTTTTTAAAGATTTATTTATTTGGTACAGAGTTTTACTATGTAGTCCAGAATCATAATGATCCTCCTGTCTTCTCCAGCGCTGGGGTTACAGGTGTGTGCCTCCACGCCTGGTCTCAGTGGCCTGCACAACATGGGGGCTGGCACGACTTGTGGTACTGGGGATCGAACCCTAGTCCTTGCACTTGCCAGGCAAGTGCAGAAGTGCAAGCAGAAGAGACAGAGCCCCTTGGTGTCCCCACCTGCTCGGAGGCTGACCAGTGCCCATTCCTTTACAGGTACACCTTCCTGATCATCCCATACATGTCTAGCTACAGGGTCTGTTGTGTTTACTCTCCAGAATGAGGTCGCTAAGGAAAACAACCTGCTGATCTCTACCTTAGAGTGACAGCATTCTGAACTGTTCCTTGTTTATTTCTGTTTTCAGTGTTAGAATGCTTTTATATTTAAAGCAGAAAATTGCTTTCTAAGATTGACAATAATGGCAAGTTACACCTTGTTGGTCCTGCTGTTTTTCCTAAGTCTGGCTTTAATGAAGCAAAGGGAAAAAAAAAGATTTATCAAAAGCCACTTTCTAGAACAAAAGCATTATGCTGTTTTTCATTAACTTGAAAATTACTTGGGAAACAGTTTCCATTTAAAATACCTGGCTGGCCTCCCCAGTGGCAGACTTCCTCTTAGACTTGCCACTAAGGAGTCTCTTCCCTGAGAACAGAGCAAAACACAAAACTCTATAAGGCCTGTCAAAAGGAGGACTTGCCATCTTTTGTGGGAATCTGGTAGGATTTTTGCCAACTGGGACACTGGCATCCTGGGAAGGAAGCACAAGCAGTGGTGGTTCACTTGCTGTTCCCAGCAGTGGAGAGGGTGCAGCACAGGGAGGGGGCCGGTCCCTACTGAGGAACCCAAAGCCTGTACCCCTCCAAAATGGGGCGGAGGGGGGGTCGAAAGCAGCTATGCTGTGCTCTCTGCTCCAGAAACCAGCTTGTGGAATGGTCCGGGCCCACCGCATTTCATGGCAGGGACCTTATCTAGAAGCCCCTCAGGACAGCCCTTAGGTCAAGCTAGGGGCAGTGCCAGGAGCCAAGTACCCTCACAGCCATCTGGCTTTCTGAGCACAAGGGCTAGAACAGAAGTGCTCCAATGACAGATGAGTGACCGTCACACTTGTGCCTGGACACCCAGGGATAGTCTTGTTAGGTTTGATCTGGCGCGGGGGCAGCTCGGCAGAACCTATCCAGTCTCCCCTAACGCTGTCGTCCAGCCATAGCTCTCAGGGGATGAACCAGCCAGAGTAGCTTCTAAGTGAACCCTTGGAGAAGAAAACAGATGTACACTCCTTCCTGGACAAAAAGGGCTGAGAGTCCTGCACGCACAGATGTACACCTACATACATACGCACTGCACACATACACACAGAAACCACACACGTGTACGCCACACACACATCTCCCACTGGAATGTTCCCCATAATTTAACTACTGTACACATTCCACAGAGTTCATAAAAATATCCCACTAAGGGAAATGAAATCTCCTCCTTCTGTTGATTAGATTAGGAAAACCAATCTTTGAAGACAGTTTGCTAAGGGATCCTCAAGAAGCTAGACCCAGGGCCAGGGAGATAACTCAGCAGAATAAGTGCTTGCCTGGCAAGCACAGGGTCCTGAGTTCAATCCATGCCCCCCCCAAAAAAGAAGAAGCTAGACCCAAGTGAGAGAGAGAATTGTAACACAGGAATCATGAGTACTCTGTGCAGCCAACTGTGAGGAGGTGGACTCAGGTGAGATGAGAGGAAACCAAGGCAACAAGAAACGACAAAGGGTAGAACTGTGGCACCTCAGTTTTGAAGAATTCAGTAGCACTGGGGAGATAGCTCAGTGGTCTAAGCACCTGCATGGCAAGCACAAGGCCCCGAGTTTGATCCCCTGTACCACATGTGGAGCCAGCCACCAAAACTAGGTGTGGTGGCGCAAGCCTGTAATCTCAGCACTGGGGAGGCTGAGACAGGAGTATCTCTACTAGTCTGAGCTTCATAGCAAGACCCTGTACCAAAGAAAGAAATAAAGATGGAAGGAAGGAGGAAGGAAGGAAGGAAGGAAGGAAGGAAGGAAGGAAGGAAGGAAGGAAAGAA
>NDGN011537500.1:0-13146 GCA_002564285.1 Tympanoctomys barrerae | reverse complement strand
TTCCTTCCTTCCTTCCTTCCTTCCTTCCTTCCTTCCTTCCTTCCCCCCTTCCTTGACAATACAACCCCAGGGCCCCTTCTCAGGCTGAAGGCCTCCCAGGTATTAGTTTGCATTTAGAGTGACATGATACCTCTGGCACTGAGCCAAAAAGGATGTTAGTTCTATACACTAACAAATCCACCTCTTTCCTCTGCAGCTGTACTTTTAGTTTTCCTTGAACTGGGGCTTCTGTGGCTGACTGTCCTCAAGGCTGCCCAGTGTTGGCTGTGGAGTGGCAACTTTTCCGGAACACCAGAGGAACTGGGCCATAACTCCTTTGTCGTTCCCAGCAAGAGTTCTTCCCCAGTGGGAGGTGCCTCTTTGTCCAAACGGAACATTTTTCCTTCTTCTCCTTCAATTCCAGGAGTCTACCTAGATGGTGTGCTCATGGAGTCTCCCCTTTCTGCCTAGTGCCTCTGAGTTGTACTCTGGTCATCTCCCATCCTTCAAGGAGGAACATTCTTTGCCTTTCCAAAAATGACTCTACTCCTTTAAACTGTTAGGATTAGTGCCTCTAAAAGGCTTTCCTGGCACCCAGCCTGGCAGCATCTGAGCTAGAGTACCCAGCTGACAACCCCTCCCCCACGGCCCTGCTCTGAGGGGCCAAGGCAGCCAAGCATACATCTGGCTTGCAGTTCTCTTTCCTGGCAACCCTATTAGACTGTGCTTATCCTAGAAAGGAGACAGCTGTTGGGGTGTGGAGGCAGCTCTGCCTTTGCTCCCTTATCAACCTCTCATGGCCCAGAGGCATTATGGTATGCTTACCCAGAATCCTTACACCCTCTATTACTATAGAATTGAGCTATCCTTGGAGAAGTCACCTTCTGTTTTTAGACAGGCCCAGAAGTCACTGAGTTGAGAAAGTAAAAGGGTTTAGGTTGGAAAAGGGGAGCCAGCCAGCACATTTATTTTGGTTTTCCCTTTAGAAAGCAATCAAAATACCTGCAGATCACATCTGATGGCTGACAACTCATGTGGTACAGTCACCTTCTCAGTGCCCCTTCCCTGAGACCTGTCCACTAGGAGCCAAATGGGATGGAGGACAGAGGGTGCCAATTTATTAAGCAGTTGTGTGCTGAGAATGAACTTGAAAGAGATGCATGTAACTTGAGAACATATTTCTGTTTATTGGGGATGGGATAGGAAGATTAATTGATGCAAGGACTATGCCAGTCTGTTCTTGGTATTCTTCCCCAGCATCTTGTGGGATTGACCTTCAATACACATCTTTCCTTGGACTTCCTATTATGTTTCCTAATTTCAGTTAATCCAGAAGGGACACTTTGAGAGCCTCAAGGAGTTCAAAGTTCTACCTTTCTCCCTTCCTGGGTTTCTGTTTCCCCATTTGCCAACTCATATCCTCTGATCCCTCTGGTTCCCAGGCATTGCTTTGTCAGGTTCTACAGGATGTCGGTGGATGGTGAGGGCGATAAGCCCAAATCACACGTCAACTGTTGGCCTTTCCAAACATCATCACTCACCAATGAAATGGGAAGGAAAATGTATCAGATATAGTAACAAGGGTTTCCACAGGGCATATAGGGCCAGGGAGAAAATAAAGGTGAGCCTAATGCCAAAAAATATCAAAACATGTACTTGGGCTCTTGGCACCGGAGCCACCAGATTGCTTATTGGGTTCTTGCTCTGCCCTGAGGAGTAATGAGCTTTACCCTGGGGTCCCAGGGATATCTGAAATGGATCAGGCCCAGACTGTATTTATTATATGCAGCAAAAGAAAATATGGAATTCCAACACATATTCAAGGCTTTGACTTTTGAGGTTGGGAGAGAAGTATTTGCTACTCATAAGGAATAAGTGTCTACTCTTTTGGAGGCCTTGAATTATCTAGGTTGCTTGTCCTCATGTATGTTAGATGACAGATGCCTTTGTAGGTGTAAAAAGCTCTTCAGTGGAATGTGGAAGAGGGGAATTCCTGCCCTTTTTGCCTACTGTTTCTAATGTGTTAGGCTTTGGGAACTGTGTTCTGGCTGCCCAGACACAATATGGCCTCTTCTGAGATGTTTATAATTTACTATATTTTGATGTTCCAGTCTATTTTGCCTGTGTAGAAACAGGTTAAGAGTAGAAGGAAGCTGAGCACAGTGACGAATGCCTGTATTCAGAGTGCTCAGGAGGCAGGGGGACTGCCTCAAGTTCCCAGCCAGTCTGAACTACATAACAAGACCCCATCTCAAAACAAAACAAAACAAGACAAAACAAAACAAAACAAAACAGGGTGTAGAAGGATTTAGTACACACAACAGCTCCAGAGAGCAATGGAGAGACACTGGCATCCTGCTACAGACCAGGAGTTATCTCTTGCAGGCACTAAAATGCCATGAAGAACAGCCAAAGAAATCTGTTAACAAGTCTTTTCAGTGACCGTTTTATTTTAATCATGCTATGCTAACCCCAAAGCCTTCACGCTCTATGTGATTATTACCTGGGCATCAAATTTTCCAGCGTTGTGCAGAAAAGTCATGCAAATTCCATGTAAGCCCCGAATCTCACAAGAGTTGTTCTCGAAACATTCAAAAACGCCACACCCTACATCACCTGCGTTGACCAAACAGTGCTGGATCTCCGCTAAAATGAAAATTGCATACAAATATATATGTATGAAACACTCAGCCAGGCTGCAAAATGCAAGGAGGTCAGCTGAAATAAAAGTTAGTAGGGACTGGAAGCAAATTTAAGGGGAAGAAAGTAATGACTTTTGAGGGTCTAATGAATGAAGAAAACACAATCTCATTCAATACTACTCATATTAAGTTCTGATATTGCAAATACTACATTTGTAAACATTAGCTTAGGTCTGAGTATCCCCTACCCATTCTTTCCATTTTATTAAAGTATTTGTGGGAATAGTTTGAAAGCAGAAAATATTTTAGCATTTTCTGAAGACTGCACTTCATCAGTGAAGTACTCTTCTCTACTGGGATCTGGAGAAACTGCTGCTCTTACATCCCCGACCCCCAAGTAAGTTCATCCAGAAAGCAGTTTCAATTCAGCATTATGATTCAACACCTCAAAATCACACACAATTCCTATTAAAGCAGCGCCTCCAAACCATCCACATTAAAAATACCAGGGTAGGGAAGCTGTGGTTTTCCTGCAGGCTCGGGAATCCAATCGGATGGGGACTAGCCATGTAAAGCGCCACGGCTGCCTGAAGAGGTTTCTTTTAACTAGGGATCTGGTGTGAGGCAGCGCGGCAGCACGTAATCCCCTAGAATTCCTGTGGCCCCAGAGCTTGCTGTCTTCCTTCGCAGAATGCGGTCCTAATACATCTCTCAGAAGGACAGACACTGAGGAGCTAACTGTCAGGCTGCCGCGTGCGAAACCTCCTTTCCTTCCCAGCCCCCCACCCGATTCTCTGATTTAAACGGATTACCAAATTACATCAGAAAAGTGTATTTTGGAAGATGGGCGGGGTCGGAGTAGAAAATCTGCATTCAGATTAAATCTAGCGAGAGAATGAGAGGCGTGTGTTTGTTGAGGGTCAACAACTCCAGAGAGTCACGGTCAGTTTTTAGAGCACGAGCTAGAGAGGGGGAAGGGTGGTGAGGGTCTTAGGGTGGAGCGTGGCCACGCGGGTCCGGGACTCGGTGCGTGGAGTTGAGCGCCTCTGGGCTGAACCACGCGCGACCCCGGCGCGCAGGCCGTCCCGCGACCCACTCACTAGGGGCGTTCCTCGTGGGCATTCGTCTGTTCCTGCTCTGGCTGTGAGCGCACGCACTCTGTAGCACGCACTCTGTAGCCGCAGCGTTCGCACGGCCCCCTCCAAAGGCCGCGGGGGTGGGGTTGGGGGTGGGCGCAGAACGAAGGAGTTGAGCTGTAGGCAGATTTTCTTTCTCTCCCCAGCTCTGGGAAAAGGGCCAGCCCCGTGTCCCGCGCGCCTGGCTCTGCTTTGCAGTTTGCCGGAGAGCAGAGAGGCAGTCGAGCAGGAGGCGCACAGTTCGGGTCGTATCACCATTCCTACGCTTGCTGACCTGCTCAGAAGCAGGGGACAGCGTCAGCACAGTGAGGTACGCTTTGCGCCGCCCTTTCCCCCTTTAAAAAGCACTGTCCCCCAAGGGGCGAGTACGTGATGCAATTTGTCTCGCGAGCAAAGTTTTGGGATGCGCTGCATCTTTTGGGGAGGGGGAGAAGCTGTCCTGTCTAGGCGGGCCAGCTCGGAAGAGGTGGTCTCCTGGTGCAGGGCTAAGCCTAGCTCCGGGGACCCTCCGTGCCTGCCATGGTTAGCTGGGATGGAGACGTGCGCTCCGCAAGGGATGGCCTGGCAGCGTCAGGCCTTGCCTTATTTCCCCTCAACCCCGGGGGAGGACAGCAACAAGTCCTGCCCCAGCCATTTCATCACCCTGCTAGCACGTGCGGATTCCGGGCGCTCCGAGCCCGGCGCAACCTCGCTTCGCCTCGTGCTTCCTTTTGCATGCCCCGCGCCACACTAAGAGTTTACCGGGCCGGGGTGGGCACCGGGCTCTGGGCGAAACAACCGAGGTGTGCTGCGCCGTGCACGGTGTTCTCTCGCAGCAGCTCCTGGCTGCAGGGGCGCATGCATTTACCTGTGTTCTGCAGGGACAGGCGACCTTTCTGCTGGGAGCTTCTGTCTTGGGGACCTTCGGGTGGGTTGGTGGCATCGGTACCCCGCACCGGGTCGAAGGTGGCTAACACCAAAGCCAGGGTCACGAACTGGCCCAGCCTCTCGGCACACATGGTTCTCCGTATAAACCTCCCGCCGGGAGACCTGGATTCTTTGTGCTCCCCTCCTCCTCTTCTCCGCCGCTTCCCCTCCTCCTCCCACTCTTCCTCCTCGCTCGCCTTTTCCCTCCTCCTCGCAGCCGCGGCTCGGGTAGAGGTTACCCAGCGCCCTCCCGTAGCTCTCGAGAGAGCATGTGACCAGGCCGTTAGCCGCGCCGCGAGTGCTCGGCAGTGGCAGGGACGGTGCCTCAAATATCCCTGGAAGCTCTGGTGTCACTTGAATGAAGGAGTCGAGCAGGTGTTGTCCCGGAGGCTGGACCAATCCGAGACCCCAGCCCGTTTGACAACAGCGCCAGGAGGCGGGGCTTGCGTCTAACTACTACGGGAGGAAGCCGGGCTGGGCTGGGAGCGCCCACAAAGTTGCCGACCTGGCGGTGGTCACGCATTCGTGTGTCTGTGTGTGTGTGTGTGTGTGGCCAGAGATGCGTGAGCGTGTGCGGGTGCCCCAGGGCAATGGCTGAATGCACTTCCAAAATACTGAAGCAGATCCCAGCTCAGTGGCAATTACAAAGAGGACGGTCTGTGCTGGGACTCCCGGGTCCTTGGCTAGCACTACACTCGCATCCGGCTGGAAAAGTTTTCTCTTAGCACGGTTTTTGGAATTCACTGAGAATTTTAGCCTCGTGGCCTGGATAGTTTAGAGCAGATACCCGGGATAGTGTGGGCTGAGGTGCACGTATGGGAATTCCTAGCGTCCCGGAATTCTGCATTGCAAACAAAACCGGCTTGAAGATAGGAGCCGAAGCACTTAATAAAGTATTTGCCCTGAACAACTGCCCCCTATTCTTGCTTTTCTTTAGGTGGGCCCTGTGACAGCGTGGAAGTCATGATTTGCCCTCTCCCACTACAGATGGAGTGCAGTCTGGGCTGCAGGGATCCAGGTGACAATCCAGTCTTGCATCATTTCAAGGCGGGCAGCAGTGAGGCCCACGCAGCCCTGGATAAGCCTGCTGCGGAGCCTGGTGTACCCCGAGGCCGAGCTTAAAGGCAACTTTAGGCGTCTCCAAGTATACTCTCCCATTTTCTCAAAGTGCTACTTCCCGTCCGGCTCGGGGCTCCCTTTACTCTTTAGTCTTTGAATGGAAATTTAAAAAAACCCAGAAAAACAAAATTTGGGGAAATGCTCTTCATCTCTTCTCTTTTCCTGTGGGAGCCCCCTCCCTAAGCACTGCCAGGATTAGATTGCCCCCAGCTGCTTGCGCCCCGGCTGGAGGAATCAAGGAGAAAGTTGGGCGCCGCTTGGAGCGCCTTTCCCCCTGCTGTGTGTGTACGTGTGCACGCTCACGTCTCCCTCGCAACCGGCCGGGGCCAGGAACTGCTCCTGGCCTTGTCAACCCGACGGCGCAGCTCTAGGGGGTAGCTGGGTGGGGGAGGGCAGCGAGGCCAGCGCTGCAACCTAGCGCCCCTGGGGCGCGCACCGAGTGTCGGCACGCCCTCCTCCCTCCCCCGCAATCCCCACCCTCCTCTGGGAGAACAGGTGAGCCCGGGTACCAGCTCTCAACTCTCACACACCCCCGCCCCCTTGGCTCCCGCGCCCTCTGCAGTAATGTGCCAGGAAGGTTTCATCACCTACCGCTGGAGGCGACGCAGCCCTGGGTCTCCGCGGCGGGGCGCACTGCCGCGTTTATTGGGGCGACCATGTGACATACTTGGGGGAGGGGATACGAAGACACTCCGGCAGGTCATCCTTAGTCTGCTTGGCTTAGGCTTTCTTTCCTGGGGCCAGGTGAAGCTGAGGGCCGGGTGATCGCCGCTGGCTGCGGCTACCTTCTCGCGTGGAGCAGACCTCAATTAGGAGAAAGGTAAAGGAAGATGGGGCGTGTGTTTTCAGAGTGAGCTTTCCAGGGGCCGGTACACAAAAGCCGCTGTCCACTGCATCTGTGCATATTTTAGAGCTCCAAGGAAATGGTCACTTCGGCCTGAATCTGCAGAGGTAACAAGAAACTGAGCACTCCTGTCCGTGCTTCCGGTTGCAGTCAGCTCCCACAGATATAGAGCTTTTCAAGGCGAATACTGGCATCCTCACTGCCCGCCTTACTCAATTTAGCGTCCTTATTTAAGAAGAACCAGCTTCTGCCATCCTTAAGAGCCAAACAAGAAAACACCACCACAACATTGCTCATAGCCCCAAATTTCCTGAGGCTAAGTGGATATTTGTTCTGTCTTGCTTACAGGTGTTAACCGAGTTGTTTCTATCCATCTGGTCTCTTTTGCAGATGAGAACACCAAGAGTATGGGTGTTCTTATTAAAAAGGTATAGGGTCTCTTTTATTTTTGAGAAACAAATAGGAGATCCAGGGGATAGGAACAAGCCCACCTTTGCCAGTTGCTGGCAGATGGTGGTGACTGGTACCTGTCTCCTCTCTGCCTGTGTTAGGTTCCACCCTTGCCTCCTTGGCCTACTCTCAGAGGACCTATCATTTAAAAATTCATCTTGAGGCTATTTGCTTCTACAAAGCAATTTACCAAGGAACATAAATGATTCCTGCTTGAGCACACTGCCCCTTTAAAATGAAAAGAACAGCTTGTAGCTAGCATTTGAAGTGCTGTGAACACAGGCTCTAGTTCTTAAAGGTTTACCTCTGGGTCACTTAGCCAAGACTGAGAATGTTCAGTCTGGTCTGTCTCACCAGGGCCTTGAGAATGCTGCAGAAACCCTGGGCTGTTCTGCAGGGGCTACTCATCTCAGCTCTAGGCCCAGGGGAGGAGAAGGGCTGGGGTGCACACAGTGATGAGTTTCTTGGGGACTCTTTGTCCTCCAGCTGATGGCTTTGGCTCTGTTACAGCCTGGCACAGCAGACTGGCTGAGGTGAGTGGGCAGAGGGAGGCAGCAGTAAGAATACTGTTTTAAAGTAACATGATTGAGGACAGGCACTGTGTCACTTGCTGAGTTTGAGACTGGGTCCTTCAAGACTTGAAGGACACCATAACTTCGAGTTGTGAGAAGCAGGAAGACAGATCAGTTAGACAGATCTCCTGCCCTGAGGGTAGGCCGAGAGTGGGGCCCTCTTGCCCACTGAGGCCATGTAACTGTGAAGAGGCAGTCATGGCCTGCCATGTGACTGACAGTAGTAGCTTTTGGGGTTGAGGCATGGGGCCCTGTATCTTCTTTAAATCCACTTTACCATTTAACTCCCGTCTAAGTGGGAAGGTATTTATTTGTTTATTTATTTATTTATTTGGTACAGGGTCTCACTACGCGGGTAGGACAGTGATCCTCCTGTCTCAGCTTCCTCAGTGCTGGGATTACAGGCATGCGCCACCACACCCAGTTTCAGTGGCCAGCTCAGCGCCAGGGCCATGGTATGGCATGCAGTACCCCGTTCTTGCGCTTGCCAGGCAAGTGCTTAGACCGCTGAGCTGTGTCCCCAGTCCAGAGGGAAGGTTTTGAAGAAGGGGTATTTGGGTGATATCTTGAAAGATGGAGCAGAATACAACAGTAACAAAGCTGAGGCAAGAGAAAGAGAGTGGGTGTTGCCTGTGGTAGGGCTGGAAATAAGTGTAGGAGGAGATGCAGTGTGATTTGCCTCAGGAGTAGGGTTTGTCCAGTTGGTGTTCAAGCAATCTGGGGATTTCAACTGAGGAATGTTGTGAGACGGAGCCATTGTGAAAAATCTCTACCATGGAAGAGCTTGTTCTCTCATCCTGATGGATATTTAAAGATGAGAATGTGATCTCCTCTTTCACTAGATTCTCCTCAGGAGTTGGAAAAAGTTTAGAGGCCTTTTGCTGACCTGTGAAGGTGAGGGGAATTGGAAGGAATGAACTGGAGTCTTGATGTGTGTTTCGATGTCCAACAGGAGAGGTGTTCTTGCGCAGGTGTGAACAGGTGGAGCCTAAAAGGGTCGGATGCGGTTTTGTCTGTGGGACAATATCAGTAGCTTGGCACGTGCTGTCTAGTCCGGACACTCCGAGTTCCAGAACCTGGGTGGCGGAGGTGGCTCCCTCATAGAGAGCTCCGCCCACCGTACGCCCCGCCCACTTGAACTGACTGCCTGGACTGATGGCGCCACCTTATGGTCAGAAGGGGAACCAAATGACCTAACAACCTATCTGGTTCTGACCTGGGGACTAGAATTGGGTTGTCGCTTTTCCTCAGTTTCCTTACTTTTTCTTCATCAAGTTAGTTAATATTGACTTAGGTAACCTCACAATGATATACTGTTAGTTCTCTCCTCAAAGAAATTGCTTTCAAGCTTATTTTCTTTCTTCCCGCTCCATCCTTTGCTCTCTTTGTGAGCCCCCCAAATCTACCCTAATCATGGCTCCTGTGTATCATGCCCACAGGGCCGAAAACACAGTTATTGGAGTGCAATTGGACATTCAAAATTACAAGCTGCTGCTTTCAGGCCTCCAAAATTCTTGCAAAAAGAGGGCTCTTCCTAGAACAGTCTCTATAGTTCTTTTAATCTTATTAACTTGATTGTGTCAGTCAGTAGAATTGAAAATAAAGCAGACTAAGTCTTCAAAATTGGGGTTTGTTTATTAGTAATACTACGAAATTATTTTCTGCTAGCATTCCCTCTAAAAATACACAACTTCAACAACGTTATGAATTAAGAAGGCTTTTGTGCGGCAGGTGTGGAAACCTAAAATTTATAATATTATTTTTAGCTGGGCATGGTTGCATGTACCTGTAGTCCCAACTACCTGGGACGGTGAAGGAGAAGGACAGCTTGAGCCCAGGATTTTGAAGTCAGTTTGGGTGGCATAGTGAGACCCTTAATCACAAAATACATAGGTCACACAATTATATATACATATCTTTTTCTTGGAGGAAAATATATTTTGAGTTCCCTGACAATCTTAAAGTGTTGGAACATAATACAGTGGGCAGTTGGACCCTTCCTTTGTATTATTGATCAATAGTCCAAATGTTCATGGATTGACTGGAAATGCAAATGATAAAGTAATTTTTAAAAGAGGGCTGGAGATATAGCTCAGTAGTGTACGCACATGCCTGGCAAGTGTAAGGTCCTGAGTTCAATCCTCAATACCAAAAAAGAAAAAAAAAAGCCTAAGAGAATAGGAACACTGTATCCCTCACACTAAATTCATTTACTGAAAAGAATATAAGGTAGTAAGCGTTGGATGTCTGCTTGTCACTCTCCCAACATTGGTAGCGCCTTGCTCTGAAGCTTGCATTTTTCTCAGAAGCCCTCTCTGGTTTTTGGGCCCTAATCTTTGCTTCTTGTTGTTTGTTGAGGCAATCTCCAGGAGAAGCTATCCTGAGGGCTGGGCTGCCTGGGTTCCACTAAGGAAGCTGGCTGAGCCCAGAGGTCAGCATCGTGTGGTGGGTTCTGTCAGACTTTCCTTGCCTGGGTTTCAGCTTTGCTCTGAGAACTGCTAGATTTCAAGTGGGCAAAGAAAGAGCCTCTCTCTCTCTCTCTCTCTCTCTCTCTCTCTCTCTGTAGTTTCTAAGGAAGTAGGTTTTGAAAATCTTTGGTAAATGGCCAAATCCATTCATGAAATTTAACCCTGAGTATTTGATCACAATTCTACATTTAGATTTTATTTTTCTGAGAAGTTCTGTTTGTAAATACTATTTCATGACTTCTGCTCATTTTTAGAAGTGTTCCTAAGACCGAAGATTACATTTTAAATAAAAGTAGAATGAAGCCCATTTTATGTTATAATAACTACATAGCACCTTGGGAACCATTTATAAATCTATGGGTGAGTGTGTGGACAAATCAGAGGACCTTAGTGATTTTAGTTTTCTTACATAAAAATTTCCATTGAATCACCCTAAGAAATATTTTATGACCATTCCTCAATTATTGGCAATTTTGATAAAAATCACTAAGAAAAGGAAGTGGAAGGATGATGGAATTACCTCTAAGGATGATGCAATAATGAGGCTCACCATCACTATTGCATCACTCCCCCTTCATTTTTTAATTACATTGTCCAGAGTGTTACACCATCTCTCAAGAAGGGATAAAAGAAGACAAAGGGCTGAAGCAACCTCAGGCATATCCAGCCCCAAACTTCTGCTGGAGGAGAGATACCCTCTCTAACAAGCAGTGCTGTGAAATCTGGGCATGCGCATGCAGAAGACTGAAGTGAAGCCCATTTACTTCGCCATACACTAAACTAAAATCAAGAAGGATCAAAGATCTAATTAATAAGGCAGAAGCACTTAATCTACTGAAATATGAAACAGGCCAAACTTTTGAAGACATAAGCCTATGCAAGGGCTTTCTGAATGAAACTACAGTAGCATAAGAAATACCATCAAGATCAAGTGGGATTCTACAAAATTAAAAACTTACACACAGCCAACAAAACACTCAGTAGAGTGAACTTAAAGAATGAAAAAAATATTTGTGTTAGTTATTCCTTAGACAGAATACTAATATGAGAATATATAAAGAATTCAAAAAAGATATCCATAAAATAAAAGACCCAATCAATCAAAAAATGGATGACTGAAATGAACAGACACTTCTCGGAAGTACTAATGATCAGTAAGTGTTTGAAAAAAATGTTCGATGGCTGGGGAGATAGTTTAGTGGCTTGGCAAACTATCTGCTTGGCAAGTGCAGTTCTAAGTTTGATCTCCAATAACACACACACACACACACACACACACACACACACACAGGAAACAATGAAAAAATGTTCAATATTTCTGGCTATTAAGGAAATGCAAATTAAAACAACACATTCCAGTTTACTCCAGGCAGAACGGCTAACATCAAGAAATCAAGTAATAACAGATGCAAGGATGCGGGGGAAAGGAACCCTTCTACCTCTTTGTTGGAATGTAAATTAATACAAACACTATAGAAATCAGAATGGAGATTCTTCAAAAATTCCATTGACCTAGATAGTCTCATTCTCAGGATCTTCCCGGAAGAGTTAGAGACATCGTGTTACCCTGATACCTGCGTGCCTATTTTAACAGCAGCACAATTTATAACAGCTAATACTTGGAAACAGCCTATATGTACATCAACAGATGAATGAATAAAGAAAATTATTTGTACACAGTGGAGTACTATTATGCTACAAAGAAGGATAGATGAGTCATTTGTAAGAAAATGGACCCACCTTTAGGTGATAATGTTACATGGAATAAATCAGCTGTACAAACTTAAATAGCTCATGGTTTCTCATATACAAGAAACCCAAAATATAAGCAAATTAAGAGCAAAATAAAAGAGACAATAAGGAACTGGGAGATCAATCTTTTGCAAAGGAAGGGGGAGGGAGGTAGGGAGGGAAAGAATGTGAGAATTGTGATGTGTTACGTATACACACAAATCCCCCACAAGGAATGTATATAATCATGTAGTGCAAACATGTACTAATAAAAATAAATTTTTAAAAGACACCATCTTTTTAGTCCTCTTTTTACAATGACCATGTTTGACTTGTACATGGATTTTGTTTAATTTTATTATTTTTAATTGCTACAAAAATTGTACATGTTTATCAGATACATTATTTTTGCTTTTGATTAATACAGTTTTGAAAACAGATGTTTTCTTTCTTTTTTTTATGGGACAGATTGCAGAGGTCAGCCACAAACTCATAGCAATCCTCCTGCCTCAGCCTCCTGAGTGCTGGGATTACAGGCATGCACTGTGATACCTGGCTCAAAGATTTCATTTTTTGCACAAAATTATAAAGAGAAGAAAACTGACAGATGGAAACAATTGTTAGATCAGAAGATCGCTTCAGAGACAGCAGTCTTTTGTACTCTGATGGTAGTGGTGAAGTTGGCTTTATACGGAAAGTTTCTGGCCATGTGTCTTACCTAAGAGTAATGTAGATGAATGTTCTGAGATTCGAGAATCTGTGAGTAAACAGATTGTCTAAGGACAAAAAGAAAAAAAGCGCAGAGTGGTTTGGTCGTTTGTTGAGAAGTTATCATTTTTGGGGCCAGGGAGATGGCTCAGTAGAATAAGTGCTCGCCTGATAAGCACAAGGGCCTGAGTTCAATACCCAGTTCCTCCAAAAAAAAAAAAAAAAAAAAAAAGAGAAGTTATCATTTTTGTTTTCATCAACTCCGGCTCTTGCCTGAAGGCCAGGGGGTGGTTGGAAAAGCGACCTAAGACTTCTACGTGGGGGTAAAAGAAAATGGCCCGAACGAAGTGGACTGCTCGTAAGTCAGCTGGTGGGAAAGCCCCGCTAAGAGCTGGCCACTGAAGCTGCCAGGAAACGCGCTCCCTCTACTGGCGGGGTGAAGAAACTCATTGCTACAGGCCTGGTACCGTGGCGCTTAGAGACATTCGTTGTTACCAGAAATCGGTTGAGCTTCTCATTCAAAAACTGCCTTTCCAGAGGTTGGTGAGAGAGATTGCCCAGGATTTCAAAACCGACTTGAGGTTTCAGAGT
>NDGN011537494.1:877-14687 GCA_002564285.1 Tympanoctomys barrerae | reverse complement strand
CCCCCTGGTGGGCTGAGCTGGCCACACACTAAATAAATAAATAAATAAATAAATAAATAAAATCATGTTAAAAAAAATGCTTGAAGTTTCTGACACAAAGGAAGCCCTCAATGAGTGTTATTAGTTTCTGCTGTGAGTATCATTATGTTAAGTATATTAGCTACACATAAGTATAATGGAAAGATACGACATCTAACTCCTTAATATACATGCACACAGTTTTAACATTAGAAGCTATCATTTAAAAAGTTATAATTACTTGGGTGTGGTAGTGAACACCTGTAATCCTTACATTCTGGGAGAATAAAGCAGGAAGATCAAAAGCTCAAGCCCAGCCTGGGCAATTTAGCAAGACTTTGTCTAAAAATGTAAAATGACGCCAGGTGTGGTAGTGTACATCTCTAATCCCAGCACTCATGAGGCTGAGGCAGGAGGATCACCTGGAGTTTGAGGCCACCCTGGGCTACACAGGGACTTCAAGGCCGACCTGAACTACATGTCTCAAAAAAACAAAAACAAAGCAAAACAAACAATAACTAGGGCTCATTTATTCACTAGCTCAGTGTTCTTTCTTTTCTTTTTTTAATGTATTTAGTACAGGGTCTCGCTACACAGATTGGACTTGTAGTGATCCCTCCTGTTTTTCAGCCGCCCAAGTGCTGGGATTATAGGTGCGTGCCACTGTGCCCAGTCTCAGTCGCTGTCTCAGTAAGCCCCAGGGAAGGGCCAGCACAGCAGGCTGGGGATCAAACCCCGGCCCCTGCATCTGCCTAAGCAGGTGCTTTAATCCGCTGTAGCTCAGTGTTCTTGAAGGCCCTGGTATGTATAATATATTAAATTATAAAATATAACTGCTATTCAATAAATCTGCAATTCTTAGTTTTCTTTTTTTCTGGTGGTGATGGTACGAGGGATCAAACTGAGGGCCTTCACAATGAGCTCTAGCTTCAGCCCCTGCCCCCATTTTTCATGTTTTAGAGACAAGGTCTCACAAAATGACTAAGGCTGGCTCAAACTTGCAATTCTCTTGCCTCAGCCTTCCAGAATGTTGGGATTGCAGGTGTATGCCACCATGCCCAGCCTTTCTTCCCTTTCTGTTGTGCTGGGGATGAAATCCAGGGTCTCTTGTGTAGTAGGCAAGTGTTCTACCACTGCACTACATCCCAAGCCCAAATGTACAAGCCATAACTATACAGTTCAGGGACTGGTGAAAGCAGAACTACACTCAGCCCTCTCCACCACCTGAAGCAAGACATCGGACATTTCCAAATCCTTAAGCTCTCCTGGTGCCTCTCCCAGACAGCCGCTACAGCGGCACTCACTCTGTCATCTTCTAGCAACAAAGATTAGGTCTGCATTTTCTTCTTTTTTTTCAAAGATACTTAGCACAGGATCTACAGGGTTTTACTATATAGATCTGAAACAGAGTGATCCTCCTGTGTTCAGCCTCCCAAATCCTCAGATTACAGGTGCGTGCCACCACACCCAGTCTCATTCTCAGTCTCATCGTGCCCCTGGGACAAAGCTGGCATGACACATGGGGATTGAACCCTGGTCCCTGAGCCTGCCTAAGCAGGCACTCTTGTCCGCTAAGCTATCTGGCTAGCCCGGTCTGCATTTTCTTGAAATTCATAGTCATAAGCGCATTCCTTCATATCTGGCTCTTTCCCTCAGTGTAAGTTTCTGTATGGCTGTTATCATTCACCATATAAGCGGTATGTCACGGTATGGGTATACGGTATTTACTCATTCTCTCGATGGACATTTGGGTTGTTTCTGACTTCTGACTAGCAGGGCTAAAGCTGTGACAAACGTTCTTGTGAAGCTCTTTGGTGGATCCAAGCACCCATTCTCAGGGAGATACTAGGAACAGAATTCACTCCCAGAAGGAATGCATGTTTAACAAAGCAGTTGTAGCATTTTACATTCCTGGCCAATAATGTATAAGGGTCCTAGCTGTTCCACATTCTTGCTCTTACTACGACTCTGTACCTATGTAGGGAAGATAAAACGTCCAATTCTAATCCCAAACCACCTGGTTCCAGGACTGAGAAGAATCACATAGAAAACTCATGTTTAAGCTCATGTCTAAGTTAAAAACTTCTTTCAATAAAAGATACATTCCCAAGAAGGATTAAGGGTCCAAAGGCAAGGGATTATTTCAGTATTTCACTGTGTCTCTTATTATCACAAATTTTTAAATATAAACATTCGCTGTATATACTTATCACACATTGCTGGTCAAATGGAAAATTTCTGCCAAATAAAAACATGACGGTGCATCCTTATCCTCCCTAGTTGATGGATCTGGCACCACATGACTTCTGGCTCTTCCCCAAAGTCAAAATGACCATGAAGGTGAAAGTGCTGACTCGCCTCTGGATACTGAGGCAGCCAGTGCAGTATGACTGAAGCCACAAAAGAAAACGTCCAGACCTGCTTCAGAAAGTGGACAATGAGATGAGCGGGTGTGAAACCAGGGGGATGAATAGCATCATGTACTAAATTTAAAGTTTTGTGGGTTTTTTGGCTGGAGAGCTAGTTCAGCAGTCGAAGCACCTGCCTGGCAAGTGCAAGGACCTGGGTTCGATCCCCAGCACCACATGCCGTGCGGGACTCAGCCCTGGGCGCCAAGTGGGCCACTGGAACTGGGCGTAGTGGTGCATGCCTATGATCCTAGCACTGGGGAGGCTGAAAACAGGAGGATCACTATGAGTCTAAGCTGCGTAGTAAGACCTTATACCAAATAAATAATTAAATAATTAAATTTAAAGTTTTTGTATATTCTTTTTTTTTTAAATCACACTGCGTACATTCTTTGAATAAAAGTTCAGTTTTTTGTCAGACTGTCTAGTTAGTGCTAAGAGTTACCAGACTCCTTGCCGGCAGTGGTGGGTAAATCCTGCGATCAAGCTCTCTCCATAGTTAGTCGGAAGTCCTAACACAGCCCCGCTGGCCCTGAGCCTTAACGCACCAGCCGCTGCTCATGCTTCAGTCCGTGGATCCTCCTCCACGCGCACGGTGGGTGCTCTCTTACTTCCTGTGTCAGCGGGGACCATGAGGCTCAGGAGCACCCTCGCTGAGGCAGCCCCACGGCAGACGCTCAGATCCAGACCCGGAGCTGAGCTCAGAGCACAGAGGTCCAGACTTCAGCAGAAGTGCCCCGCCAAGGCCCACAGGGTTGTGCTGTGGTACACGAGCTGCGACAGAGGCAGAGGCCCTGCTCCAAGCGCCCTGGATTCCTGAGGAGTCCCCTCTAGCTGCATCTGCTGCTGCTAAGCCTTGGCCACAGTCAGCAGGCCTGGCAGCCACCATGCTGCCACTGCCCTGGCCAGCTCATCATACCTGGCGTGGCCTGTCAGGCCTGGCCCCCCGCCCTCTGTCCAGCCCTGCTCTCGCCCCACAGCTCCTTCTGAAATGAGTCCTCTGGGACCCTCAGCACATCTTCCTGAGCTTGAAAAGCAAAGCCCTGAGGCAGGGCCCTGCTCATGGTGCCATGGGAGCTGCCAGCTGAGCTCGGTGCTCTTCTCCCCCAAATGGCCTATAAACAAGATTGTTTTTAGCTCCAGAGCAATGTGACATTGTCACCTCTTGATGCTCTCTGCACCTGAGGAGCTGACAGCGCACTGGAGAAAACCAGATGCTTCAGAGCCATGATCTGGCCAGGGGACAAAAAATGAGCCCACACCCATGTGCACAATTCTGCTGGGTGTCGGCAAAGAGAAAGGGGCAGAGGGCGCCTGTGCCCT
This sequence comes from Tympanoctomys barrerae, assembly GCA_002564285.1. Taxonomy (NCBI): domain Eukaryota; kingdom Metazoa; phylum Chordata; class Mammalia; order Rodentia; family Octodontidae; genus Tympanoctomys; species Tympanoctomys barrerae. The sequence goes on along the minus strand of NDGN011537494.1, from coordinate 10,938 downwards.
GCGCAGCTGGCTCGAGGCCCACAGCAACACGCCTGCTGGGGCTCACTCTGAGTTCCCTGAGCCTCACTAGGCTCAGGAGGCAACAGCAGGACTTCCCATGTAACAAACAGGACAATGAGACGCAAAGTCTTTAACCTGTTTATGTATAAGGTTGTCAGAAGTCTCTTACTAGAAAAGGCTAATATTTTAGGGTTGTATATTTATGTTTTAGTGTCTAAGTTATCGTAAGAATAGTAATTCTTTAAATTATTCTTAGAAGACTTTTTTTGCCAAAATGAAGGGACCGTAATCCTATGTTAGCCTTTCCTTCACCTTTCTTTTGGTTTTATTGTTTGTTTTGCAGTACTGGGGACCAAACCCCACTGTTTTATGGCTAAACTACAACCCAAGCCCTTTTCATTTCTTGTTATTTGGGATGAACTTGGAATCCTGCCTCAGCCTCTCAGAATGCTGGAATTACAGGTGTGCACCACCACACAGGGCTGTTTTAGCTACAGAAGCAAGGGAGTCAGCACCCCAGGCTCACTGCTGTCCTCCGCACAATAATGCAAGGTCTTCTCCAGGAAGTGCTTTCAAACTCCCCTACCTTTAGGGTGATCACACCTGTACCTCCTTCCCGGGTCCTGGCTTGCACAGGATAGAAATTCCACCACCCCTGTCACTATGTGTTACTAGAAAACATGTACTGAATTTCATTGTTATGTTTTGTCCTCACTATAATAAGTACTATAGATGATGCCAAAACCTCAAACCCAGGGGGGCCGGGGAGAGGGCTCAGTGGAATAAGAGCTTGCCTGGCAAGCACAAGGGCCTGAGTTCAATCCCCAGTTCGGTAAAAAAAAAAAAAAAAAAAGAAAGAAAGAAAGAAAGAAAGAAAGAAAGAAAGAAAAGAAAACCCTCAGACCCAAGCCCGGGCTACTCACTTGCCAGGACGAGGGCACCGAGTGTGGGAAGCCACATACCCGAAGTGCGTGCCATCCCGGTCGATGAAGTAGCGGCCCTCTGCGTCAGTGGGGATGTAATGTCGCCCGCTGAACATGGCCGCCAGCATGGTGTCCTCGTAGCGCCGCAGTGTGGACAAGCGGGTGGTGAAGTGAGCACCGCCGATGTTGAGAGGGACAACCTCAGGAAACTGGAAGGGAACCAGGGGTGCTCAGGCTGGGAGAGGCGTGGGAGCAGGCCAAGAGTCATCTAACTGCGTTCTCCCTCTTGCCTACAGTCATCCTGCTCTTGTACCCAACAGCTCCTGGGTCAGAACCACCTCCCAACTCCACTTCTGGAACTTAGCAGTGTTCAGTCCTTATTCATGCTCTTTTTTTTTTTGGCGGAACCGGGGATTGAACTCAGGTCCTTGCGATTGTCAGGGAAGCGCTTATTCCACTGAGCCATCTCTCTGGCCCCTCTTATTCATGCTCTTCTTTGCCCAAAATGCTCTTACATTTTCCCTTCATCCACCTGGCAGATGAGACTGCCTGTGTGGCAGTAGGGGCGGCAAGTGGTATGCCGATCCAGCTGCGTGGCCCGTGTAGTTGAGCAGCACCCAGTGGCTGGGAAGCTTCCACTCACAGTCCCCTTCTCTGGAGCACTCGACTCCACCGTCCTTCCCTGCCTTAAACAGCCCTTCTCCCGATCCACATCTAGCCACACTCCCCTGCACCACAGCACCCTGGCGCTTCGCTTCCTGAGGGCAGGGGAGCCAGGACACCGCCGCAGATGCCTGAGGACTGGGCCCCAATCAGTCCTCCCTGGCTACCCGTCCACTTGATCTGCACAGTGAGAAGAGCAGCTAAGGCTCTGGGAGCAAGGGCTGGGTGAGGACAGGAAAACGACGGGAAGATCTGCGCCATGAGGCTCCAGGTCCCCCTACAGTGCCCAGGCTTTTTTTCTTTGTTTAATGTCTTTCTTTCTTCCTCATTTATAGCAAACCATATCTGTTAGAAATGAGTCCAGTTCTCTAACTTTCCCACAAACTTCCTTCGGTGCACAATTTTTTCATTCCAGTGCCTTCTTTCAGTGTAACATCTCTCTGGCTCCAGGGAAAGTCTGTGTACATTTATCCTGAGAGCTCTGGTCCCAATTTTCCTTGTAAAATAAAGCAGGCTAAAAATACAGCAATAAAATTCACCCAAGGGCCCAGCCACAATAAAGACCAACATCTCCTGAATGAATGAATGAATGAATGAATGAATGAATGGATGGATGACTCAGATTCACCTCGCACCCAGAGCTGACAAGAGCGGGACAGGATTGAATGGACGGCTGCGGCTTTTTCTACACGTCCTCTAAACTCATTCCCCATACACACCAAGGACCCAAAAGCTGTTTCAGAATAATAACACTCCACATTTCTGGAGCTCCTTCAACCTTTCCAAGGAGATTTCACAGCAATCCATGCAAATGCTCCTTGTTAGAGATTGAGAAGACTGAAGCAGAGACAGGAACGAACGTGAGAGCGGAGTTCTAGGGCTCACAGGAGCGCTGTGAGCCGAGGGGCTGCTGGAACGGGAGGCTTGGCCCACACCCTATGGGGCTTGTGCTTTTTCCCTCAAACCACATCTTTTGCCCAATGACAAGGCACAAAAAATAGCACCACTGTGCCTCTATTGGCTGTTTTCCCCAACTGCAGAACTGGGAAATTGTGCTTATTTTTACAAGCTTCCCATGATTTTGGGAGTTTAGGCATCTAACTGGAGAGCCTGGCACAGGCTGGCACCGCTGGGGCTCTGTCCCTTCTCTACACACGTCTCATGCACCTCCTGCTCTACTCCAACTGAAGTGTCCACTGTCTGTGCTCTTTTCTCCTGAGGGTCACTTCAGGCATTGATAAGATGATGTCACACATATTAAATGGGACTAAGGAAGCCACTGTGCATCATAGCAGGCTGGTAGAAAGCCAGAGTTGTTGTATCTATTAGTAAGCCTGCTTCTTGTCACCGTCCCAGGTGACCGACCACAAAGTAGGATTTGGGCAGTAGGATCACGTCTCCTTTTGTTACTTTTTTTTTCTTTTGCAGTACTGGAGATTAGGCCCACAGCCCCTTGAGCCTGGCTGACCAACACCCTACCACATAGCTACACTCCAGTGAAGGCCCCTTTTTACATATACCCATCACTATCTACCAGATTAATACATATATATCTTGTTATCTATTTACTTATATATTTATATAGTTACCTTGCTGTATGTCTCTGTCTCTGTCTCTCTCTCTCTGTACAGTACTGAGGATGGAGCCCAGGACTCAGTGCATGCTAGGCTAATGCCCCACCCTGCGGGCGAACCCCTAGGCAAGGCCTCCTTTTGCTCTGGTCTCTCTTGGGGGTCCGGGTTCCCTCATCTTCCTGTCTTTGGCTACAGGGTCTGGATGCACGATGGGGGTGAACCTGCCCAGCCGTCCGGGAGCACCTGAGGGTAGGTGAGCGCACACCTGGCGCCCGAAGGTGCGAGGGCAGGGGACCCCGCCCCTTACAGTCCGCCGCGCCCCGCCAGCCTGCCCGCCCGCATCCGGGTACCTGCTGGGGCAGCAGTGGCAGTGCTTCCCCCGCCTGCGTGGCTGTCGGGGTGGCCGGTTCTAGAAAGTCGTCCTCGGCGTCGGAGCTAGACATGGCACCGTCCTGGCGACGGCTGTCTGGCTCCCGCCCCGTGACTACCACCATCCCTCTGGCTCTGGGCGGTGGGCGCGGCTTCGGCCGGCCGCGCGCGGGCGGGAGAGAGGGGCCCAGAGCCAGCGCGCAGCCGGAGGGCGGTGGCTCCCCCAGCGCCGAACTCGCGCCTCTACCCCCACCGGGCAGCGGGCCTGACCCAACCGCCTCCTGCTATTGGCCGAGGTCTCTCTGGCTCCGCCCTGATTGGCAGGAAGCTCCGCCAGCCACAGAGGCCGTGCGTTCTGCCGGAGCGGAGTGGCCACTGGGAACAGGGGCTGCTGTCCTGCCCTCCTCTGATTGGTCATCTGGCGGGCGTCCCTGCGCTCACCGGCATCCCTCCAGGCAGGCGGGTGGGGCCTCGGCGGTGCTGCGAGGATGACTCGGGAGGGTAGATTGCCTGGTGGCTTTTGGCTAGAGAACACTGTAGGATTCGGATCACCCATACAGCGACAGCGGCTGGCCGCCACCGGGACACCTGCAGCTTGGGTTTCTAGGGCTTCTCCGTTAACTCGTGCACAAATCTGAAAAAAGAGGAGCTCCAAACAGGAGCAGCAGAGTTTGATTAATAATGACACCGACACCCCGCGGTGACAGGTCGAGCCTGTGCCCCAGGACCTGGCCGCCCAAATAAGATCGGCCTCTTTCCGAAGAAGATCCCTGGCTGGCGATCAGCACGGCTCTGCTGGGTGACCCCTGTCTGGGGCTAGATCATTTCGGGAGTTCTGTTAGAGATTAGGGTTTTTAGCTGGATTCCTCCCCTACCCCACCCTCTACTCCTGCCCTAAGTTTTACATTTTGGTGTATTTCTTTAGTCTCTTCAAAAATTACCTGGTCTGCGGTCTCCACTCGCAAGGAGGCTGAGTCAGGAGGGTCACAAGTTTGGGCCCCACCAAGGGAATTTAGCAATTTAAGAGACTATGTCAAAAAATGAAAAAAAATTGAAAATTAAAAATTTTTTTAAAAAAAGAAAAAGAAAGAGTTGGGGATATAGTACAGTAGTATAGAGGCACTGGTGTCAGTCCCCAGTATCTCAAAAACCAAAATACAATCAAGCCAAAAACCAAACCAAAAAGAAAAAGAAAACCCTGAGATAACCAAAGGGCTAGGGGAAATTGTCTTTGTGATAATCATCCTTTTCTTTTTTTAATACTAATTTTATATTTTATTTTATTGGTACCAGCAATCAAATGGGACCTTGCACTTGCCAGGCAGGCACTTGTGGCGCTAAGCTACTTCCCAGCAACTTCCAATTTTATAACATAGTATCTTGATCAAAGGAAAACTCCACCTTTTAAAATCTATCTACTCTTTGTTACAGTCTTCGGCCCTTTATCTAGAATTCCTTAGGAGAAATCATTTTAGAACTATTTCTAATAGCCATACCCACGTGCCTCTGTGCTCCTCCTGAGTCTCACATTGTTGACAGAGAAGGAAACAGCTTGCTCGGATTCCCAGTGCCACCCTTGGGGAGCCTGCTTTGGTTCTCCGGAGGCAAAGCTCTATATTTTGCTTTCCCAGTAGACTCCTGGGTCACTGTGGTGCTTCAGGTCCAAGAACCACTAGTCCGATACATAGTGTTACCCTAAGAATTCCCCGTAAGCCTTGTCTTAGCCACCACTTCATGCTGTAGCCTTTCTTAAAAAAAAAAAAAAAAAGGAACATTTTCCTCATTCCATCCACATGACAATTTGGATGTTTCAGAAATTCTAGCTGGAAGTAAGTGTATTAGATAAGAGAACTTTATCATCTTAGTAAGAGGAAATCAGAGCAGATTCAGAGTTGGTTCATTAATCATGAAATTACTTGGACCAGCTTCCTTCACTTATGGACTCACCACCCCTAGAACCCTGGATGAACCAGGGGACTATGTGGGAGACATCTAAGGCAGCACCGGACAGCAACAGAGAGGGGAGGGTGCCCTAGAGGAAGAGGAGGCAGGAGGAGGGGGACATCCCTGTGCTGTCAGTTCTACCTGCTGAATTACGGGGTTGCTCGGTTTATTCGGAGGATTTCTTTCAGGAATGTAATTTCCATTTGGTTTTGTTTATATGCGGTGAGGAAATCCAAGGTCAACAAGCTGGAAGGAGGGTGAGGAAAGGGATGGAAGCCGGCTTTGTGGAAAGGTCCTGGCGGGTTATTGGCAGAGATCCAAGACCAGGAGGACTTCTGGGTCAGCTCCCAGGGGGGCTTCAGACAAGGGCCGGGGGGTCTAGGAGCAGAGGTGGGGGTACAGGCACTTGAGGCCCTTCTCTGAACACGTGGACAGCCAGAGCCCTGGGATTTATTTCATAAATCAGACAAGCAAGTGGTCCCATGGGCATCAAGCCCTGAGTCAGACGACTGCATTATAGTCTGTTTTCTGCCATATCTCCCCAAAGAAACAACTTGCTTTTCTTTTAAAAACAACTTTTGAATGCAGGCCTATCTTCAGAGTGCTGATTCAGCTTCTACTTTTTGCTCCTACTTTTAATTGGTTGAATACATATTTTACCAATAAAGGAAATTAAAAACTGGCTGGGCGTGGTGATGCGTGCCTGTAATCCCCGCACTCTGGTGGGCTGAGGCAGGATGGTTGTGGCTATGAGCCTGGGCAGTTTCATCAGTTAGTGAGGCCCTCTGTCTTGGGACCAGTTCACGCTAGGGAGGGTCCCTTGTGCTATGCACAGCCTGAGAAGAGACTCGGAGTCCTGGGAACATCTTGACCCGTCTTTCTTCTCAGTGGGCCAGCTGCTCAGCCATGATTCATCCTCTAATTTAGTGCACACACAGCAGTCCTCGGCTCCCAAACTGAGCTGTCACACGCACAGTGTTAGCTGTTCTTAGCCCCTTGGCCCTCAAGCAATCCAAGCGTGTAGTAAAAGTGCACAACAGTGGCCAGTGGGCAGTATTCACCTGGTTAGATATGTTACACCGAGGCACACTAAGCATGCCTGCGCTGGAGCTCCTCTGACCTAGGACTTCTCCTCTGGAAATCACTGCCCGCCCCTTATCCATAGTGTAGCTGTCTTGGCCCTCAGTTTTCCCTATATCCTGCCTAAAAATAAAAAATAAAAAGTAGGACCAGCAAGATAGCTCAGCAGACCAAGTGCTTGCTTAGGCAAGAGCAGGGACCAGAGGTTGGTCCCTGGTACCACATGCCCTGCTGGCCCTGCCCCTGGGTGCGCTGAGCTGGCCACAGAGACTGGGCGTGGTGGCGTATGCCTGCAATCCTAGCTCTGGGGAGGCTGAAGACAGGAGGATCAGTAGGAGTCCAAGCTGTGCAGTGGGATCCTATAGCAAATACATTTTAAAAAATTAAAATAAAAAATGAAAAGGAGCCAACTGTAAGGCTCCTTTATTTCAATCTCTAGTTTCTTTTTTTTTTAATATTTATTTATTTATTTGTATTTAGGACAGGTTGTACAGAGTCTCACTGCATAGATTGGACATTGTGATCCTCCTGTTTACAGCCTCCCAAGTGCTGGGATTACAGGCCCATGCCACCATGCCCAGTCTCAATGTGCCCCAGGGGCGGGGCTGGCACAGCATGCTGGGGATTGAACTCCCGGCCCCTGTAGGTGCTTTAATCTGCTGAATTATTTGGCCAGGCCTCAATCTCCATTTTCAAAAAACAAAGGAGAAAGAGAGAAAGAGAAAGAAAGAGAGAAAAAAAAAGAGAGACAGAATCCATTTTTCATATCATCTCTTAAATTTTTTTTTAATTTTGATTTAAATATTTTAGGCATACAAATAATTACAGCTCATAGTTTCAGCTCATGCAACCCAGTGTGAGGCCCACAGTCTGCACAGAGCTCTGCAGTGTCACCCACCTCCTTCCCAAATATGATGCGTGTTTTCTAGGCACGCTTATTCTATTTAGTTATGATAGATGATACAGAAAAATGCAAAACCAGAGCGGGAAGTCTCCCTGTACAGAGGACTGACACCCACATCGCCTCCCCCAAGAGGGACGTCCCAGCTGCCACACCCATGATGGCTCCTCCCAGCCTGAGACAGCCCCTCCCTCAGAGGCCACCTCTACCCCTGTGGGGCTGTCAGGCATGTCTGTGTTTTGCAAGTGTGACCACCTGAACAACCACCTTCAAGCCATGCAGTTTGATGTTAGCTGTTTGGGGACTTTAAGTGAACGGAGTCACACCACCATGCCACTGCTGACAAGTAATTATTTCCCAGTGTCATGTTATGACAGTATGGTATGAGCATCAGTCACATGCTTCTCTGGACATTTTGTGTCAGAGCGTGCCACCTTCCACTTAGAGCTTGTCTTAGTTACTTTTTTCTCATTGCTGGGACAAATTCCCTACTCTCAAAATGAAGGAAGGAAGGGTTTCTTTAGCTCACAGTTAGTGGAGGTTTCAGTCCGTATTCAGCTGGCTCCAAGGCAGAGCGGCACGCGGCAGAGGGCAACCTTTCAAGGCAGCAGCAAAGGGCAAGAGCAAAAGGGAGGGGTAGCAGCAGCTCAAGCAGCTGGCTTCTCTTCCCACCTTACATTGTAATGCAGATTACCTGCCCCAGGGCAAGTGTAGCATCCACACCAACAATAACCACAAACTCCAGAAGCCCCCAAAACTGCATGAGGCTTTGGGGGGACAACTATACACAAACAATAACAGAGCTCTTTATTTTTTCTTTTTGAGACAAGGTCTTGCTATGCAGTTTAGGTTTGCCTTGAACTCACTACATAGTTGAGGCTGGCCTTAAGCTCACTTTGTAGCCCAGGCTGGTCTCAAACTTGCAACAATCCTCCTGCCTCAGCCTCCTGAGTGCTGGGGTTACAGGCATCCACCACCATGCCTGGCTTAAAGCTCTTTAAATTACAGCTTTTTTCTTTTTCCCTCCCCCACCCTCCTGCCTTCCTCCTGTGCTAGAGATCAAACCCAGGGCCTGCACAGGGTAAGCATGTGTTTTGTCACTGAGCTACACACCCACCGCAGGGAAACCTCCTTTCTGAAGGGAGGTGAAGGAAATATACTTGGGCTGGATGTGGTGGCACATGCGTGTAATCCCAGTACCTGTGAGGCTGAGGCAAGAGGCTCATCATGACGTGAAGGGCAGCTTGAGCTCCAGAATGAGAGCAAGGCCAACCTGGACCCCACGGTGAGCTCCTGACCCCTGGCTACGAGTGCTGCCCAGGCAGCCTGAGGAGAACAGAAGGGACCAAAGGCGGGCCGCCGCTTCGCTGCTCACTCCTGCCTCTTGCCTGCCCTGCTATGGACTGTCTCTTCTCTGGCCTGCCAGCCTGCCTTGGAGCCAGCTGACTGGGAACTGAAACCTCCACCAACCGCAAGCTAAATAAACCTTTCCCCTTGTAACTTTGGATGTCAGGTATTTTGTCCCGGCAACAAGGACAGTAACTAAGACGACGTCTCCTTGCTCCCTAGTTTTTTATTTCTTCCGTTCTCCCTCACTACCAGGCATCTCTTTCTACCCACTTAGAGACTGTAGTGAGATCTTTTTTCAAATGGGAAGAGAGGCCCCAGTCGCTGAGCTGCCGGGGTGGGGGGACTCAGCTGTCCCCCCCTCACGATCCGTCGCCCCTGCAGCCTTCTCCCCCAGCCGCATCCCGCAGGCTGTTTCCACCAAGGAAAAGGAATCCTGTCGTATGTCGGCTATGCAGAACCTCCACTCTCTCTTTTTTTTTTTTTTCCTTCTTCACCCTTTTGCCTTCTTTGCTGATGCAAGTAAGGGTGATGACCTGCTTCCTGCTGGCACTGAGGACAACATCCATATAAGGGTCCAACAGAGAAATGGCAGGAAGACCTTCACCACCGTCCAAGGGATCGCTGACGATTATGACAAAAAGAAGAGGCCTGCCTGCAATGGTGCTGTCGTCGAGCATCCAGAATATGGACAAGCAATCCAGCTCCAGGGTGAGCAGCGCAAGAACACACACCAGTTCCTGGTAGAGATCGGGCAGGCCAAGGACGATCAGCCGGAGGAGGCTCGTGGGGCTTAAGTGCTTGGGGCTCACTGAAGCTTCTGTGAGGATTTCCTTGCAGTGAGTAGAGCGCCCCTTTAGTCCCTGTGAGGTTAAAGACCTCACAGCTTGTCTGCTGCAACCACTGGGGTCCACTTTCACTTGGCCTTGTGTAGCTCCTTCAAGTAATAAACTGGAAAGAGAAAAAAAATGGGGAGAGAGATAGGGGTGAGGGAAAGAGGAGAGGAAAAAAAATTTTTTTTTAAAAAGAATTGAATGGAAATGGAGCTTTTGCAAGTGAGAAGGGGACCAAGAGTTGGAAGGAGCAGGAGGGGTGGGTGGGGCAGGGGCAGGGGATGAGAAAAGAATTGAGAGGTGTGTACGTGCACCAGCTCTGCACAGCAAATGTGATCGCTATGCAGTGCACACATGGACTAATGAGAAAGAAAGAAAGAAAGAAAGAAAGAAAGAAAGAAAGAAAGAAAGAAAGAAAGAAGAAAGA
>NDGN011537484.1:270-12430 GCA_002564285.1 Tympanoctomys barrerae | reverse complement strand
CAAGCACAAGGACCTGAGTTCAATCCCCAGTCCTGCCCAAAATAAATAAGTCCAGGGACTTGTACACGATGATAACCATGGGCACTTCCAGCTTCTGAGTTGATTTTTATGTGTTCGTCTATTTTGGTCTAGACATTTTTCTTCCTCAGGTTACACTTACTGCTTATAAACTCTTAAGTCAGGATGCAGCATTGGGGCTGGGCAATGGCTCAGTAGGGCCTGAGTTCAGTCCTGCCTCAGTTCAATCCCTGGTTCCGGGAGGGAAAAAAAGAAAGGATGCAGTATCTGCTTTCCCAGCAGCTGAGGTAGAGATGAAGATGGGAGGTATTATAGACATCAAAGCTCAGAGTCCAGTGAAACAGAATTAGGCTAACCCCTTACACCCTTGTTTTAAGGGTGAAAAGATTGTGCTCCAAGCACAGAAATGGCCTGCCCAGGGTTATGCACTCCAAGAGCAGCGAAGTTAGGACAGAGCACTGCAGCCCTCTCACTCTCAGGGGACAAGTGTGGCACCATGGCTTTGCCTAGGCTTCATTCCTCTGATTGTTTCTCCTCTTGCTTCCAGCCCTCACCTGCAGATGCCCCCTCGTCTCAGCCAGCTAAGCGTGCCTTTTGACCAGCCTCACCCCCAGTGAGTGGAAAAGCCCCTCGGAATCCCCTGCTTTCCATTCTTTCCTGGCCTCAACCCCCTCCATTTTCTTTTGTGGTCACTGCCAGGGGCCTGCTGCCGCGCCAGCCTCAGGAGCATGCTGTAGACATGACCATGGATGAAGACAGCTGCCTAAACCAGCCAGTGGGAAGATACCACCAGGGCACCTGGTGGGTGGTGGCCTTGGGGTGGAGACCTGCCTGGCAGTGGAGGGAGAGGGTGCTCTTATCTATTTCACTGCTTCTCCGTTTTCTTCTTGTAGGGTGGATGAAGACATGTTCCCTGCCCTACTGCCTCCCACGGAACAGGACCTCACCAAGCTTCTCCTAGAAGGCCAAGGGGAAGCTGCAGGGGGGTCCTTGGGAGCCCAGCCACTCCTGCAGCCCTCCTCCTATGGGCAGTCCGGGATCTCTATATCCCATCTGGACCTAAGAGCCAACCCCAGTTGGTGATCCCAGCTGGAAGGCAAGCCCAGGGATAGCTCTGTCTCCATGGATCTGCTCCAGGTATCTGCTCCCAGAGGTGCCTGCCATCTCCAGCTGCTCCAGGAGGAAAATACTTCACCAGGGGAATATATGATGGGGAAAGCCATTCGCCTTCCTTCCTTCCTTCCTACCACACTGCACTGTCCCCTCTTACACCACTGGAAGAAGTCCAAGCTCAAAAATGAAACAGGCCCTAGCATGCGTGCTCCTGCAGCGCACACACTGCTCTCCACAGAGGCTGCAAGAGTGCAGGTTAGGGCACGGAGGACTTCTCCACTCACTCAGAGCCTGGGCACACATGCAGACATGTGTACACATCTGCACTACAAACCAGGGACAAGAGAGTGAGGACCTGGGTGCCAGCTCTGGGGGCCCAGAGGAGCGGTGTAAGGGAGCCTCTGTGAGAAGTCTGGGCATGTGGTTATTGCTAGGGATTTTGCTCAGATTAGCAAAATGTTAATCCCCCCAAGGCTCAGATTCTTGTCAGATGGAGCTTGGGTACACAGCCCACAATATGCAGAAGTTCAAGGGCCAAGCTTTGTTGTGTGTAGCTGTGTGAACATGTGTATTCTCAGACCTGACATGTACAGGTGACGTTTTATGACTATAGAACAGGTCTGCTTTCACATGTGACAACACACATTTGGATGTGGGACTGAGACAATGCATGATACATACCCAGTATGGTAGCCTCTGACATAGTAACCCAGATGTTGTTTTGAATGTGATTGTACTCAGGTGTACCTGCATAGCAATGACATTCACATGACTATGGTTTTGGTGGCTCCATACCCCCAATGCTGCCCACAGCCAGGGGACGAAAATGACACCAAGGCTTCCACATGTGGCCCCTAGGTGTTGGGGTCTCTGCCCACTGTTTCCCTCAAGGCTCCCCATCCACTGCCAGCTTCCCCCCCCCATGCCACCCATTTTCCCTCTTGGTGGGGGATCATGGATCCTAAGCCATAAAATAAATTTTATTCCAAAATAACAAAATAAATAATCTACTGTACACAATCTGAAAAGAAAGATGCTTAAGTGCTCGGACAGGTGCTGTGGTCCGGTCCCACCTGGGGAGAACCTGAGTCTAACCCAGGCCTCTCAAGGGCTGGCAAGGGACCCCCTATCCACCTCCCCCAGAGGGCAGGAGGAAAAAAACTGCTGAGGACTTGGGGCAGAAAGGGGGATATGTGGGCAAACTGCAGCACTCATTAAACTAAAGAAACAAACTAGAAGCACAAAAACGCGGACAGGGAGAGGAGGAAAGGTCCAGTGTTCGCAGGTCCCCAGTTCAGGGGAGAAATGTTGCCATTTGTAGCTGCTGGACCTTCCCCGGGAAGTCCCCCTGCCCCCATGTCCAAACTGAGTCTGACTGCTCACATCACTGGTGGCCACCTAGAGAGAATGGGAGTGGGTTGTGTGAGGGAGGGGAGCCCCAGCTGCCCAGAGGCAGAGTCCTTGTCCCTTGTTCTGGGCGGGGGTGAGGGGACACCACGCACCCTTCTTGTGTCCTCTTGCTGGGCCCCTGCTCATTATTGCTTGAAGCCCCATAGTCCTGTGCCCATGGAGCAGGTGGGGATGCAGGAGAAGGGCAGCAGAAGGATCAGGGTGGTGACGAGATTCTGAGGATGGAGTGGGGCATCTGTGCGAGCCACAAGTCTGCTTCCTGGGTCTGAAAGCAACAGTCCACCCTCACTGCCTGCTGGCCTCAGCCTCCACTTTGACGCTGGTTCTGCGACCCTCCACCAGTGCAGGATGGGGTCCTGGGGCTGGGCACCGATCCAGCAGTCCTTCCTCGAACTCTGCAGGAAAAAGGCATAGTTAGGAGATGGTGAGTGGAGACTGTGGACAGAGGTAGCTGGTAATGGAGGAAGAGGCAGAGAAAGCTGTGAAGACAAGCTCACTTTATTGAACTACTATCTTCTGCCCACTGCAAGTGTACATGGGGGGGTTGTCCCATACTCAAGTGAGTGCAGGCCCTCCCCCCTTCTGGCCTTGTGTAGTTCTCTGTCTCTCTATGTCCCTCTTTCTCTGTCTTTACCGCCTCTGCTCTGCTGGAATTTCTGGTTCTGTCAGGAGCTGCGGGGGTGGCTTGGCTCTGACCTCTCCCCCTCCCCCCTCCCAGGCTCCTCCACCCCCACTCATCTCTGCCCCCCTCCCAGGCCCCACCCACGCTGCCACTGCCCCCTTTTTTGATAGCCAAATCAGGGGGAACACAGGAAGCCAGCCTTTGAGCTCCTCCCTCAAAAAGAGCCCCCCTTCCAGTCCCCACCCCCACATCCCACCCACACACAGTTTAAAAATACCAAGCCAGGGTTGGTGGCTTTGTCTGCTGCGTCACTCTCAGCCCAGCCGCTGCCTGCCCTCTGCTAGCCATTCCCCCACCCACCCTCCACACACAAAGCATCCCTCTTTGGGCTCCACAGGGCAATCCCAACCCTACCACAACCAGACCACTTGACCCTCCCGTATTAAGTGGAGTTCTGGCCAAGCTTCCCTTATGGGACATGACCTTTCTTCCCACTCACCTTCATTCCCCCTTCTCTGTCCCCTTGCTACTCCCAGCTTCCTCTTCAGAGTCTACCAGAGTCAGACCCTGCCCAGGCAGAATGGCCCAGCAGGGTCCTCTCCACCCAAAGATTGGCTAGCTAGAGATCCTCCTACTGTGCTCTCTGGCAGCTGTATCCTCCTCCCACCCTGGTCCTTGCACACCAGGACTGCTGTTTGGTGGCTGGAGTGCTTGGGGACAGCACTTCTGGCTGCCTCACCTGCGAGAGGTGGCTTCGCAGGCACACAGGGGCTGAGGCGGCCCACGCGGTCATGGGAGACGAGGCGGGCGAGCCGCAGCCCCTCGTCCATCAGTGTCTGCTGCAGGATGTGGCGGCTCCATAGCCCATGAGCTGGCAATGCCAAGGGCAGGTCAGCAGGGGGCGGCGTCAGCCTTGGGCATGACCCCACAGCTGTGGGCATGGGCACTGGTCAGGTAAGGGGCTGCAGCCAACAGAACCCCACCCTCAACCGCACAGCCAGACCCATTGGTCCTTCTGCTCCCATCCATTCAGGCCTCCCAGACCTATTCCAGGCAGTGATTCCTGGTTTGCTCCTCCCACCCACCCACGTGCCCACCCCTACCTCCCCACAACAAAGAGGGGAGTGCTCTAATACATACTCACCCTGCAAGTGTCCATCTAGACTCTCCCCAGAAAGACTGGCACTGTCCTCCTCCAGGCTGGGGCGGTAAGAAGGTGCATACAACTCAGGGCCTGGAGGAGGCTGCTGGATTTCAGAGTGACTCTGTTCTCCGACCTGTGGATGCCCAGAATGGGGAAATGAGGACCTGACAAGGGAGGAGATTAGGGCAGGGTATCCCACCCCTGGAAAATATACCTCTTGTTTCAGCTTCTTAAGTGGGGGGCCTCCTAATTCTTCTGAGTGGAGCCTGCGAAGATGGAGAAAAATCAGAGTGAACCCGGGGAGGTTCATATAATGGTCAGAGAACAGACTGTGTACAGTAACGTGTATGGCTTAAAAAGTCTACATAGAGAGTTAGGGGTCTCCATCCCAGGTACTTTACTGGGGGATTGGGAGGACCTGAGGTGGATGGGAAGAGGGACCAGGCCTCAGACAAGTCCACTTGGCCAAAAGCAAAACATGCAGGTGGGTGGGAAACAAGCCTAGAACTGCCTGAGCTGGAAGTTAGGACAAGATCCAAATCCCTGGCCAGATTCCAAGGTAGGAAAGACCTAGGGAAAGGGGTCTCACCTGGAGCCCTTCAGGGAAGACAAGTAGGTGCTTTCTCGAGCCACTTGACGTGATAGGGAAAAGAGCTCCACCCTCCGAAGTAAGAGTGTGTTGTCCCTCATGCAGAACTGAGCAGCAGCTTCATTGATGGTCAGCTGTGGAGAGGGGACAGATAGAGACCTTACTCTTCCACTCCCTTATCCAGACCTCCTCACACCTTCACCATCAAAGGAGGTGGTCCATAGGAGGCCTGCTCTGTTTGGACAGTACACAGGAGCTTTCTGGAGGAGGAAGACAGAGGTCAGCCCTGGGCCTCCTCCACTCCTGTGGGGTCCTTACTGTCAGAGAGCTGAACAGCTGGGCTCTCACGTTATCTCTACTTCCTCAATTGAGGATGGAGGCACTATAGCAGCTGGGTCTGAGGCGGGAGTGGGGGTCAGGCTTAGTGCTCTTATCAAGGGATAATAAAACATGGAGGGACACAGAAATTCTCAGGGGTGAGGGTACTGAAGCCCGGGAGTCAACAGCAGTTGTAAGAGGACCGGGTCCTCACCTCATGCAGGCTCAGCTGCTTGCCCTCTCGCCTTTTGGAGTCAAAGCGGCCATAGATGATGCTATACTTGCGGATCTCCTCTTCCTTCTGACTATCATTGTCATCCATCTCAAAGATGTGCCCCACACTGCGAGCGAGCTTCTTATTCAGCTTCAACAGAGATGTGACCTCACCGGCATCACCCCTTGGAAAGCTTCGGAAGATCCTCTCCACACTCTCCACCACCATGCGTACCATCTCTGGCTCCAGGCGGTCTGGACCACCTCCAGCTCCACCTGCTGCCACTCCCCCTGCCCCAGTCCCCTCGGGGACTGCTCCCCCTGCAGGTGGGGAGAAAGGGGGTGAACCAGCTTCCTCTTCTCCTCCCGCCCCAATGTCCGACTCTGGAGTGCTCCGGCCTGGCCAGATCCGGGGGTCTCCTGCCCCAGGTCCCCCAGGTAGTGGTGATAACTTCTCTCCAAGTTCAAGGGGACTTTTGGGGCTGAAACTACGGGCACTGCCCGCCTTTTCCCCTGGGCTGCCATGCCCATTGCTCACACTCCCTTTCCGGGTACCCGCAGTCTCAGAGATCTTGAAGAGTGGGATGCTGGACACAGGGACAGCAGGCACTGGTTGGCTAAAAAGCCCTGGGTTGGTAGCCCATTCTCTCAATGCCTTTTGCAGGCGTCGGACATGGAGGGGCTTTGTGGCCATGCCGACCAGCGCCATGATCTCCAGGAACTCCTCCTCACCAGCCTCACAAAGCTGCTGCACGTCGTCACCTCCTTGCTGGATGAAGGTCTCATAGTAGGAGAGGAGGTTGGCACGCTGCAGGACCCGATACAGCTGCAGCTCCCCCAGTGTCCGAGGCAGTGCCATGGCTCGGGCACTGGACCTGAGGAGGAGGGGCACAAGGGACAGTCAGGACAAGAGCCCCTGCTGAGTATCAGCCCACACTAACAATTGTCCTCTCTTTCCAGCTACCTTCTCATCTCTTCCCTCCTTTCAATGCTTTCTGCCCTGTGCCCAGGACTAAGCATAAGCCAAGCGAATCACACACTGCTTGGAGCCAAATATGCCAGGACCCTCTCAAGACTGGCCAGAAGCAGTAAAAGACTTATTCTTGTCTTCAGTTTTAACCTTTTCTTGTCTGAAGCACGAATACCTGTAACACGGGCTCCCCCAGTACATCTCTCAGATGACTGCCCCTTTATCCCCCAAAATACTGTTCTTAGCCCAGCCCTAAACAACTCAGCAGTCTCAATACCACTTGATATCCAATCCCAAACTAAAGTAAATCTAAGATCTAAGACCCCCTTCTATCTGCAGTGGGCTTTGGGGTTTGAACTGGAGGGGTGTGACCCCTTCTCAACTTCTCAGAGAGGTGGACCCCTGCTTCTCTTTGCTTTCCCACTGGTGGCTTTCTTAACGCACCCTTGTTCTCTCTTCAGGACTCTTACTTCCAGGCTGCCCAGCGACCTTCATTGGCCTCTCCCCTGGCTCGGTCGCCCCTACTTGTTCAGGCCAGTCCTTTCAGCTTGGCGGGGGTGGGGTGGGGTGGGGGGGGAGACAAGGGAGGGGCGCCTCAATTGTTCAGCTCTGGGGCCTCTCCGCCCACACACTCCTACAGAGGTAGCGTCTGTGGGCGAGAACCGCCTAGGGGTTCCCTCCTACTCTCCTCTCCCTTATTTTCCACCCACGTCTTCGAGGGGAGTGGGGGAGCTTTTAAAGGCCTTTTGAGAGAAGAACAGCCCGCTGAAATTGCCCTCCCGACGCTGCGAAAAAGAGATCAGACAGAGGAAGGGACGCTGCAGCATGCCCTGCCTCCTCAACCCGGGCTGATGCTTCTTAAACTCCCGGGCGCCAGCTTCTTCGGGACCTGGGGACTGCGCGCTGCGGGCCAACGACACGTTGAGCCAGCCAAGCTCCCCCTCCCCGCCGCACTGCTGCCAGCTCGAGCTCCGGGGCTTTCCCTGGGGCTGGGGGCTCCCACATTCTTTGCGGGGGGCTCACATGCCAGGTCATGCCCACAAAATAAAACTGACATACAGGAGGCAGTATGCTTTCGTATCCAGTTTTATGAGATCCTTATCTGCTCCCAGGGTCCCCTAATTCGGAGACTCACCCCTTTTTCCATCAGTCTCCACCCCCCACCCCCGTTCCGCTTCCCCATGTCCTCTCCTCGACCTCCACCCTCCGGACCCCCTTCCCGAGTCCAGCTCCACCCATCTCCACTCCCCGTCGCCTCCCGTTGCTCACTAACTTGAGTCTGGGCTGCGGGGTCCGGCGGGTGCTGTCCCCTCCGCCCGGCGACTGCTCGGTTGTGGGGGAGGGCGCTCTGTGCATGGACGGCCAGAGACTACCTGGGCTGCCCTTCTGGGTGCCCGGCCCTCGGCGCCTGCTGCGCACTGCTCTCTGCCCGGCCCGCGATGCCGTGTCCACCGCTGTCCAGACTCCGTCCCTCCCTCCACGTCTTCTCTCTCTGAGCCTCCGCGCCTCTGTCAGTGCCTCTGCCCCCCCCCCTCCCCGGCTGCGCTTGCCGCCTCTCCGCGCCTCCGCCCCCGCAGGACGCACGGGGAGCGAGGCCCGGCGCTGCGCTGGCTGGCGGGCTGGCGGGGAGGGCGTGGGCAGAGCCGGGGGCGGGGGCCGGGGCCGGAGTGGGGGCCCTGGCTGGGCTGGGCTGGGCTGGGGGCGGGCTCCGCGGCCTTTGGGCTGCAGAGACGCAGCAGAAGAGGCGGAGAGAGGAGGAGACTGGGGGGGGGTGCTGGGGGCGGGAGCGGGGACCTGGTCGGGGCGCCAGTTAGGGACCAAGGTGACCGAGGCCGGACTGTGGAGGGTGAGCTTGAGGACTCAGCAGGCGGGGCGAGGTCGCTCTGTGCCGCCCACGCCGGATGCACAGCCGGCCCTCTCCGCGCCCACGCACCCACGTGAGCGCCCCGCAGGCCACATTCTTCCCCCACCACCCCTGCTTCTTTGAGCTGAGAGCGCAGTTTCACAACCACGCACAGGTACACAAAGATACAGAGAAGCGCGCTACGTGCACGCGCGTCTAAACAACTACGCGGACGCCGGCTGCCCACACTCTGGCCTCGGCGAGCTGTTCCTATGAATGTTAGGAGTGTCGGGGAAAAGTTGGGAAGCCCGGGGCGCGCTGCTTATGTGTGCGCAGCCGGCTGCCAGAAGAGTATGAACTTGGGGCAAATCCTTGAGTTTAGGGCGCAGCCGAAATTCTTCGATATCCCGTCCCCCTTCGTCAGCCTCAACAGGAAGTATTTGAAGAAGTGACTCTTGGAAAACCCAGGCCTCTCATCCCGCCTGCAGTCGTTGCCAAAGTTTTGGGGAATAGGGATGCGGTAGTCGTGTTAGAAGCCACATTTTAGGTGCGCGTTGATTGGGCGTGGGGTTTGTTCTCACAGGTCAGGCAGGGACGGGGAAATCCTGCCTTCCTCTGTTGCACCCTTATTTGCTGGGGATGGGGTTCTGCACGATGGCAAAGCTGGGATAAGGTGACCCTTCTGGGGTTGGCCCTAGGGGATCGTGTCAGAGTGTAGAGTGGGAGAAAAGAAGGCCGGAAGGTCCGACGTGACTCCCTAAGGGAAAGCTAGAGGGAGGGGCGCCTTCGAGGAGCCTAGCCCCCCCTTCGCAACCCACCGCCCCCCTCCCCTCTCTGTTTCTCCTAGCCAGCCCCATCTGGTTCCCATTACACTCCCGCCCACGGCTGAGAGGGTTGGAGGGGGGAGGCGGGGGCTCTAGGCCTGGGGAAATGAGGTGGGCCTCGGGAAGCCAACGAATGGCCATGGGCAAGGGTGCCCTCGTCCGGAACTTCAGTCCCGTTCTGCCGCGGTTCCGCACTCCTGAGTGGCGGGCCCGCCTGGCGCGAGTGGCGTGGGCCGGGGCTGGTTCCACATTCCGGCCTGGCGTGGGGACTTTTCGTTTGTGGGGGAGGGCAGGGAAAGAGGGGTGCGTTATTGGTGGAGGTATTTCAGTAGCTCAGATTGTTTCCATCCCATTAAACGCCAAGCAGGATGGAGGTGGCCGGAATCAGCAGAGTCCTCCTCTCGATCCCGGCTCTTGCAAGAGTGGGTGCGGCTAGACAGGCTCTCTGCGGGGTGGTGCTCGACCCCCTAGGAGAGGGTGGGGGTAGGGGAGGGCACCCCTCCCCCACGCCTTCACCAGTTATTTTGGAGCAGGGGCTGCCAGCCGCTGGCCTTGGGTTTCCACGTGCCCCCGCCCTCCCCATGCCCACGCTCCCCGTGACGCACATCCTCCGCCCACGCAGCCTCTGCTCCAGGCGCCCCCCTCCCTCCCACCCGCCCCGCTCAGGGCGGCGTTGAGCCCTGGGATCTGGAGAGAGAAGCCCGCCCGTGGAGAGGGCGGAGTGGGGCGTGAAACTAGGCGGAGGCAGCCTGGTGGGCGCTGCGCGCTGGGAGCCTGGGTTCCGGTCAGGAAAGAGGACCGGGGCGGAGCCGAGTCTCAGGCCTCCACTCGTGCGTCCTGAGGTGGGTGCTTGACCAGAGAAGGAGGAAAGAGGAACCCCAAGGAAGAGGCCAGGCCACTCGCCTAGGAGAGTCAGAGGGGATCTAAGAGCAAACTTGTGCTGAGAGTGAAAGTATGGGGTGTTTAGACCTTTGTTTCTTTAGATTGGCCGTAAGGTTCAAATACATAGTGTAAGTGAAAACTATAAATTTGTAGAATGCCAGGCAAGTTTAAGACGCTATTGACGGTACTCTCAGCTGCTGTATTTGTTTTTTTCACATCTTCTTGTATGTCTGTTTCTGTAGGTTTGTATCAGGGCCCTATGTGTGGATTTAAAAATATATACGGTTAAAAAATCATTGACTTGTCAGGCCCGCCAGAGGCCCAGAGCGCCCCCGCAGCCCGCAGCCAGAGCTGCTGAGATGTCTGTTCCTCGCTTCCCACCCACTCCTGCCTCCTCCACCTCCCCTCCTACTCCCTTCCGTTGAGAACAAGGAATTTCCAGCCTAAAGCAAAGGGAGAGAAAGAGAGACCAAGACCACGAGAAACGACAGAAAAACAAAAAGATAGGAGACAGGTGTGTGGGGGGAGGTGTGACAAAAAGGGATTGGGGACAAATAGAAAAACGTTCATTTGTTCTGCACAGGCAGCATTCTCAGAACCACATTCTCACCTGCCCCCCCCCCATGCAGAGCTGAGCAGTTGCTCTCATTTAATGGAAGTTTAATGTTCTCTATATCGTTTACACTGGAAGGGAAATTATCTTTGGTCCTCGTTCTCCAGGAAAAGGGAGGGGAAGATTGGGAAGAAAGTGGGTGGAAGAGGAGCGAAGAAGTGCAAACCAGAAGGCTTGTTCCCCGGCACGTGTAGGTTTTCATCTAGCAGATTGCCTTGCTCGGCTGCCCTATGTGTTCACACACCTTGCCAAGCGCGGCTCCCGCAGCAAGGTTTGGCTTGAACTCAACTTCCTGGATGCTGGTCTTCCCAGACCCTTTCCTGTCTCCGAGGCCAGCTCTCTGTGACCCTTTCAGTTCAGTTGTTTCTTCCACCCTCGATCAGGACAGCTCCATATAGTAGGCCTGTTACCTGGTGGGTTCCCTCAAAAGAACCAACAGAGGATGCTGTTCATAAGAGGGCAACTTTGAAAAGGACAATAAATACAGATTTTACTCTGAAAGGGGCTGAGCCTGGACGAAATTGTGTAAGTGAAGCTATTTGTTCTCTGGGTCCCTTCTTTTTGTTTCCAGGGAGGTCAAAGATCTGGCTGGTTGGCATTCTGAAACATCCACTACTCTTGTAAATTAATTCACACAAAAGGTAAAAGGCTGAAATCTTTGCTGCTAATAGAAAAATAGAAGTATACATACATATTCCTCCTGTTTCATCTTTTAGTAATTCATTGTGTAAGAAGACAATATTCGATTATTTTAATTCCCCTTCGACTTATTTTATAAAAGCTGCTAAACTGAGTGAAGACAATCCTAACCTATGTGTAAGGAACTCGTAGATGAGTAGGATAGCTAGTTGAACAGTTACAACATAATGCAACAACAGGGGTACAGACAGCAGAAGTAAAAAGGCTTGAATGATTGGTTCTGACTGTGGTTTAAGGGGCTGGTTTAGACAGGTGCCTAAGGGAGGTGATGAGACAGCTCAGTTTTGAAGTGTGAGTAGATTTCTGGAAAGACAGGAGGAGGTGAGGGGGGTCTGCCCATTAGCTCAGGTGTTTTAAGTGCCTGCTTAAACAAAGCAGTCAGGCTCAGGATGCTGTGGTTCAATCCCCTCATTCTCAAACCAAACCAGACCTGCCCTGAAGGCATCCCGAGTGGCCCAAAAATAAAAAATAAAAAAAAAGGGAAGAGAAGTCAGAGTGACCAGAATGTAAGGGATACAGAACTAGATAGAAACTTAATTGTTGCTGGTTGGTGGGTGAATGGTGGTGGTGAGAAATGACCTTTGGAGGGCTGGCCAAATAGCTCAGCAGATTAAAGGGCCAGCTTAGGCACTCGCAGTGGGCAGCTTGGATCCCCGGCAGCAGTGTGCAGTGTCGGCCACGCCCACTGGAGCACACTGAGACAGTTTATGAGACTTGGTGTGGTGGCGTGTGCCTGTAATCCCAGCACTTGGGAGGCTGAAATAAGGCGGATCACTACCAGTCCTATCTACATAGTGAGACTCTGCAGACCCTTGCTAAAAAATTTTTAAAAGGGGGGGCGGGGAGATGACTCAGTGGAATAAGCGCTTCCCTGGCAAGTGCAAGGGCCTGAGTTCAATCCC
>NDGN011537481.1:5121-15427 GCA_002564285.1 Tympanoctomys barrerae | reverse complement strand
GACAGCTGTTAATGGCAAAACAGGCTCGTGTTCCAGCAGCTCATGGAGCAAGACCCGCGTAGTAAGGCTTGGGTAAAAAGGCCACTTCCGCCGCCGCGGTGTGTTCTAATTTCAGTTCCAGGAATATTTAGAGCTTGGCCTTGTTTGGAACTTCCTGCACCTGAGAGCGGGTAGTTCATCCGGAAGAGCGGTTGCCAAGGCAGCCTGCTAGCATGTGTTCTCCTCCCACCACTGTTTTCATCCCATTTCTTTCCCTTCTCCAAGTTTTTGGAAATTTGTGACCAGGTTCATCCTACCTATGCATTTTGACTCTCTCCTTGTGTGCTGTGGGCCCTGGGAGAGAGATTTCTCAAAAAGTTTGTTTCATCTTTTTGTGTTTGAGTTATTTTTAATATTTTCATGTAAATATTTTGAAGTGAAATGGATTGCAGTGTCATTTCCTAATTCAGAGTAAGATGTGGGAGGAGAGAATGTACAATTCTTTGATTAAAATTATTTCCCATTGACCTAAACTTTGTTTCATCGAAAAATAATAAAAGTTCTACACCAAAAAAAGAAATACACAGTATAGCCAGAGAATGGTTATTTTTACCAACTATGAATGTGCTAGAATAGTTGAATCCCTGTAGAACATTAACAGAAAACAGTTAGAAAATTGCACACACAAAATTTGAAATAAAAAGCTATACGTAATATTTTAGCATGACAATCATGATGACCGTTTTATCACACACTTAAATTTACATTTTGTTATAGAAGAGCCTTTTTAGTCAATCATTTTGCCTCGTATACAAAAAGCTTTCCCCTAATTTGTTGTCCTTTAATGGGATGTCACTGAAGTGTGTGACATTGTCTGTATGCTTAATGCCTACACATCTCTAAGCGTAGTGGTACAGACATAGCATACATATCACACAAGCCCTGTTAAAAGCATTATTAGCTGGTGCCCTCGTGTGGGCTTGGCCTGGCCCTCCTATCACAAGTAGCTGGAGCAGAGGAGAAGGCAGATGTCTGAGCATGAAAGGAAAGTCTAACACTATAAACAACCCCAGTACTGAATTTCTGGAAAGCCTGTACTTCTGAAGACATGAATATATTTAATGCACCAGGAGATTAATAACAATCGTAATAGCCATGGAAAAGCTTTTGTTTCTTAATTCAGTTTTGTACCAGACAACTTTTAAAATCATAAAATCTTACTGTCTTATTTCTAAAAGTTTAACCTCTTAAGGATGACCAATGTAAACATATCACAATAACAAATTTTGAGCAACATGTTTTTTTTTTTTGTATTTGCCATAGGGCTGTGGAAATCATTGGGATTTCCTTTTTATTAAAATTTTTTAATGTATTTGGTTGTTGCAGGGTATCACTACACAACTTGGACTTGGACTTGTGGCGATCCTCCTGCTTTCAGCTTCCCTAATACTGGGATTACAGGCATGTGCCACTACACCAGATTCGTGCCAGCTCGACCTGCCCTGGGGGCTGGCATGGCATTGATGTGGGGATTGAACCATGGTCCCTATGCTTGCCTAAGCTTGTCTAAGCAGGCGCTTTAGTTGGCTGAGCTATTGCACTGGCCCCTGGGCTTTCCTATTAATGAACAAGGACTAGAGATTTTTTTGTAGGTAGCCCCTTCTTTATTTATCACAGAGGTCCTATTTGATAGTTTTTCCTCTATCCTGAGGGACTTTTTTATTATCGTAACAAATTTTTTGATGATTCATGAGAATCCAGTGACAACACTCACATTATTTTTGAAAACTAAGAGACTCAAATCATAATACATAAACAATATGTATTACATATATAGAAACAATTTAACTTAATTTTGACCACCTGACAACCTAGGTGGAGGTATGATTTTTAAATATATAAGTCAAATTAAATTATGGACAAACACTTCAAAAATTTAAAAATGCAAAGAGAAAGAAAAAATATTGAGCTCAAAAACAACTATTTACAGATTGGACAAACAAACATACACAGAAGATCTGCTTACAAAATTTGAGTGCATTCAATATATTTTTGGCCAGATTGTAATAACTTTTATAACTTTGTAATTATGAAAAGACTAGTCAGAATTTTTTATAGGTCAATTAGCAGAGATTGTTCACACAAAATTTTGTAAGAAACGAAAATGCTTTATCTAATATATATGTTATATATAATATGTGTGTGTGTGTGTGTGTGTGTGTNNNGTATTTTATTTTGTCTTAAACATATAGGCAACTTTCCTTTAAAGGGGTGGATAGTGGCTGTGTTGCCCCTACAGGAGCAGCAGCAGAATTTCAGGCCAAATGTCCCTTGCTCCCATAGCTGAAATAAATAACTTGGCTTTTTCCTCTCCCTTAGGTTCTATAGATGGATAGCCTGAGGGACAGTTGCTGCCAAGACAGGGCCTGAACATAGAAGGGGCCAACATCTGTGCAAATTCAAATAAACTTGGACAGTGTAGCCCCTACATAATTTATTTACATTTTCAAAGGCCAACTGTTGAACAATTACCTTGGCAGCCTCTGCATTGTTGATAACTCTCTTACTAGTTTAAATAAACTTGCTACAAAATTCTGAAAAGTTTCACTGGGATCCTGGCAAATGGAGTTCAGATCAAAGGATGTCTTACCTTTTGAAGGAAGTTCCCTTCAAGCTATTATGATAGCCACTTTAATCTGCTCATAAGCTTGCAATTCAAAAATAAGTTGACAATTTGTGGCATTTTTCCAGTTAACAAGCCTTTTGTAATGGTCATTTTGTGAGTGACATTGTGAGTTGTCCTATCTGTATACAACTCAAAAAATTTCCCTTCCATAATAAATCATCCTCTTGTCTTAAAAATGCTCTAGTAACTCCTTTCCCATCATGTGGGACCATAACCCAATGTCCCATTAGCTCTATAAAGCCCGAGGAGGTAGGGGTTGTAGGGCCATATGCAGGAGTTGCTTGTTTTAGTTCTTTTAAAATTTTAAAGGACACAGCTTCATAAGGATGTATTTGTCCCAGATTATTGGGGTCTTGGATCTCAGCAACAGGGTAGACATGTTGAACATACTTCAGGGATTTGCACACTACCCCAGCTCCTTTTAGTACGAATTGCAAGGGAGAAAGAATGACTCTTCTATGAAAGGTAGAAGCCTCAGCCTGTGATGCAAAAAGTTTTCTGAACTGAGAAAGTAGTAGTCACTTGTAGTGCAGTTAAAGTTGTTGGAGTTACTTTGGGGGGATGTGTAATAGAAGTCACAGAAAAATGCTCCTCCAGTGGGGCAGGGTGTTCTTTGCTCCCCACAACTCTTTCGTTGTGTGATTAGGCAAAGCTGGAGTTTAAGCTCATGGCAGGGCTGTTGCTCCACTGTCCTTTTTCTGCTTGGGGCTGAGTTTTAAGATAGTGCTCTGAGACAAACCCTCTATGGTCATTTCAACAGATTAATGATCATCTAGACACTTCTGGGTCCAGGTCCACAGAAAAGGTAAATACAAGAGTTAATAACATGGCAAACATTTCTGTATACATCTGTTTTTCTTGGGAACCTGTTTGTCCCATGTCTTAACCTGATGATGGGGTCAATATTGATGATGTCTATGGGATCAATATTGCTGATATCAATGCAATACTGATGATCTTAACAGATGATAACAATCTATTCCTTTTGTGTGCACAACTAGAGGTGTCCTCTCACATGCTATGTGACAAGTTTTCTCATAACCCAAGTTTCTGTTTGGGCACCAAAATGCCGCATCCCACACAGCTCTTGAAATTCCCAGGAGGAGAATAGTGGAGGATGAAGAAATGAAGAGTCAGAATGAAGGAAGCTGAGCTAAGGCGGAGCCCTCTTCTCCTGGTGGGAGAAAGGAACTGCCCAATGATTGCAGCATATTTATTTGTACAATCAGGAAGGGGTTGAAAACAGGCGCATCTCCTCTCCAATGGCTCCCCTTGGAAACTCCACATTCTTTGGCTGGCCTTTCTCAGCCCCACCATGTGATGGCTCTCCAGCTCAGCAGCCTCCCACAGTTAGAGTCAACCCAGGTATTTAAGCAGGGCTGTTATAGTTCCCAAATGATTCTGAGCACCGGAATTACCCAAGAAATGGATAAAAAGGCTGGTGTATGTGTGGCAGCCAGTGCAATTGGAAAGGACTGGGACAGATTCTGCGGTTTGAGTGACGACATGGCTGAAATATCACATCAAGAGATTTAGCTTGGTTGTGCAGTAAAAAAATGTCAGAAAGGCACAGAAGAGCAAGCAACTGAAGAGAAATAAATTACAATGAGACAGAGAACAGGGCTATTGGCAAAAGGGGAGACAAGGAGTTAGACAATGAGGCATTCTGGTAAAAGTAGTTTGTCAAGACAGTGATCAGTGTCTGAAATTGGATTTTACTGTGCTTACACTATACCCCCAAAGTTCTGATCTGTCTGCTGCCTAAGATGGAAAATGGAATCTCCCAAACAGGAGGACACTGGGTTTGTTTTCAAGCGCTGCTGTAACAAATACTGTAGGCTGGAAGGTATAGACAATAGTCATTTACTTCCTCACATCACTCAGGCGTAAGTCTAACCTCAAGGTGTGGGCAGGGCTGGGGCTCTTCTGTGGCCTCTGTCCGTGGCTGTGCTCCTTGGTCTTCTCCGTGTGCTTCTGTACTGATCTCCTTTTTCTGTGAAGACACCAATTACATTGCATCAAGCCCCAGCCCATGACCTCATGCTGCCTGAATTACCTCTTTAAATGTTGATAGAATTACTTTTTGAGGAGGGGGGAAGACAGCAACATGGGAATCTGGGAGGATACAGAGCAGTCCTCAACAGTTACCAAAACAGACACAATATGCTGGAATTCTGTTCATAAAGGAGGAAAGAAAAACACAAAGACAACTTCTTTTTGGTTTAAATATCAAGACAGAGTCTCAGTTTTCTTACCTTGTAAGTCTAGCTTAGAGAGGGAAACATGTGCGCAATAAATTTTTCAGGTAGTTTGCCATAGTTGCTGATTTTTGTCCCAAGGAGCTATGCCATTTTCTAGTGCAGACTGATCTAATCTCTGAGTAATGTCTCCTAAGTTTGTAGGAACAAGGATCCTGGCTTGACACCCAACCCAGTTTCCACTTAGAATTTATGTGGAGAGACACGTTTGTGTCAGTAGGCTTCAGAGGCTGCTACACTGATACTTAGAATGCAAGTAAAAATTATTAGAAATTGTGACATGCATTTATTCTTTATATTTTTCTTTTTATTATTGCTTTTTAAGTTTTCAAAATACTGGGTTTCAATGTGCATATTTTGAACATGCATTAATTAATTAATTACTAATGAGCAAAGAGAGGAGATTTTTGAGATTGGCTCTGCGAGTGAATATTTCAGTGCTTTGGGTTTTCCTAGCTCTTATTCTCTTGATTGCTCCTGAAAACAGAGGGGACGGAACCTTCTCATTAGCACCTTCGGGCTTTGTTTTTGATGCCTCCTGGGGCTACAGCTGTGCAGAAATTTGATGTAGTCCCACAAGTGCCATGGTTTATCTTAATAGCTGCTTCTTCTAACAACAACTCTTGAGGTATAATTTGTACGCCCTAAAATTCTCCCATGTTTATGTAAAACTCAATGATTTTTTAGTCAATTTTCTGAGCTGTGAAGCCATTATCAAAATACCATTTTAGAATATTTTTATCATCCAGTGACCTCTCTCTTGCTGTGTAGAAGCTAATCCTTGTGCCCCACTGAAGCCTTTGCGGTGACTAATCTGCTTTCTGTCTTTATAGGCTCACTGAAAATTATTTAAAATGTATTATGAAATGCCAGAATTCTGCTTTACAGATATATGTCAGTAGGATAAAAACTAATCTTTTCTCCTCCAGTCTCTAAGTTCTTAGTTAAGTCTAGTCATATGGTTTTAAAAATGATTTTGGCTCCCCTTCTGTCTCTGTCTTGGGTAGAAACTTTTTTTCCCTAATAAATATATTCTGCTCATAAAAATGATTTTGGTTATCAGGTCAATAGAGTAATATTTGAAAAAAGGTGTAACATTCTTCCTCATTCTTTTTATATTTTCAATTTTTTAATGGAAACTAGGGAGCTTCACTGGTTACACTTTTATTCTGATATATTCATTCTATTGCCAAAGGTTAAACCAGACATTTACTTAACCTATAAGCTTGTCCCTTATTTTATATATAATTATTACTTTAGAGATCCTTGATGTAGTTAAGACTGTCAGATGATATAAAGAAAGTGGCAAAGTCTACTTGTTAAAGTGAATTATCATTTTTTATTTCTAAGGACTGGCAACTTTTTATTATGTCTAACATTAATAAAGGAACAAATAAGTAGCCTATAAAATTCATTTTATTACTTTGAAAATGGGAGCTTATTATTTCCATCTAGGAATTTCACCATATGGTCTTCACATTTAAGTATTTTTTTCTATGTGAGTTCTTTTTATCTCTCTGTAAATTCTCCAGAGTTGTTCACTGGAAGGATGGTACGTGAAAGGGCAAAGGTGATGCCGTGCTCAGAAGGACACGAGCCTTTGTCTTGTTCCATTATTTCAACATGAAAAAATAAACATGAGTTATACATTTAACTGTGTGCTGCTAAAACAGGACTGACAATGTTATTTATAATAGTTTAAAAAATCTATGTTCAAAGCACTTCTAAAGAATTGAAGCCAGACTTTGTACCTTGTTTTGGTTCATTTCTACTTTCTACACAGGTTAATTATATCCATGTACCTTGTTCTCATTATTCATTAGAATGCTTCAAATTGTACCCAACCACATCAGCATTCAAAGCTTGAAAAATCATGGTAAATACAATACTTACAGGCGACAAAAGTTATTGAAAACCTTAGAATTATATTCATCTCTGTGTGGATATCTTTCTGAGTATGTAGTAAATTAAGCAAGGTTGTGCACAACTGCCTCCCTTATTCAGTGATTAAAATTTAGGTTTATTACATTTGATACATTGTGTTAGCTTAACTCTAGAAGCCTAACAAAATCTACGTCCTTGAGTGTAGCTGTAGAGGGCATTCTACAGATGTTGCTCTAAGATGTTGCTCATTGCTTCCTCCACTTGAGAAGTTTGGAAGTTTAATTGCTTCAGCAGGGGGCCAGGGGTTTTCACCTTGTAAACAACCCCAGCTTGTGCAAGAGGAGGGGACGAGACATCTGGAAGCTTTGAGATTTGACCAAGTCCAGTCTACCTTCTTGCATTATAATCCCCTTTTCATTGTTAAAGTAACTGAAGCCAAGAAGTAACTCCCTCAATTAATGAGGCATCCTTGATTCCACCAGTACTGGAAGAGGTTAGCCACAATTACTGGGTATCCCGTGCATCTGTGCTAGCTGCAATCAGAAGATTCATACAGTAAGTCCCTGATTTACAAATGAGCTCCATACCCGGCGAACATTGTCAGTCAGATAAATCTGTAAATTCAATGAAGTGAGTGTTATGTAGCTCTGGCACAAACATACGGTGTACATGGCTTCCTGGCAACCCTGCGCATCCCCACGCCTTTTCCTCTTCCTTCCGGACAGCCTGAGCTCTGACAGCGCTGCGCCACACACTGCTGCCCAGGACAGCGGGCTCACGGCCGCGCAGCTGCGTCGCGCCTGGCAGCCAGGTGAGGAAGCTTCTGCGATTTATTTCCGATTCAGGCTGTTCATCATGCACGCTCTGCTCACACCTGTGAAGGTTTGCAACTTGAGTATTCATTAAATCAGAAGCTCTCCGTACTGAGGACTGATGCAGTAGGAATAGAGAAGTGCTTTCCCCAGAGCCGTGGAAAAAACTTCATTTCAGCGTGTGAAGTGGAGCAGGAGCTGTAATGTGAGAAGGTCGGGTTTCGCTAGTAGGAGAGAAACTATTTACCCCGTACTTCTTTGCTTTTCACTTTGTAAATGCTTTCGTACATTAATGTTGTAGATCTACATATTATAGATAAGGAGGTTAGAAGATGCTGGATAAAATGTGATCCGATCAAGGCACAGACTAGAGCCCCAACTTCAGCTTCACTCCCAGGGGAAGCTGCTCAGCACCCCTCCTCACAGCCTGTTCTTATGCTCTCTCTTTAGCATCAAGCCTTGGGCTTTTGGACTCTGTGGCTTCTGCTCATGGGTCAGTTTTAACTCAGTGAGGCGAAGACAGTTCTCTCAATGCGGGAAAAAGGTGTAACTCTTAAACTAAGGTTCCTTTCAGGGAGCTACTTGTAGTTTATAGCACTGGGGAGAAGTCCCTGGGCGCCAAGTGCGTGCTTGCCTGTCATGCAGAACTCTGGGAAGCGGAGGCAGGAGGCTGCAAGCTGCAGGCTAGCCGGGGCAAGTTGGCGATTTTGTGAGTCCCTATCTCAAGATAAAAAGTAAAACTGAATGAAGCAACAACCACAACAACAATAACAACACGGTGGGGGCACAACTCAGTGCAAAGGCCCTGGATTCAATCCTCAGTAGAAAAAACAAGGCTGGGAAGGTAGAGCGCTTCTTTGGCATTTTTAGTGTGCTGGAGACTGAGTCACAGGGACTCTAAACTCTGTGGACACATTTCCGTCGCCACCACCCTTTGTTTTTATTTGTTCACGTTCAGAGTGCACACGGTTGTGTCCCCGTGGGGAGTGGGCAGACGTGCCTGAGACCTCTCCATGCTTTTGTTCTCCTCCCCTTCCCACCAGCTCGCCGCCCTCCAAGTCCCTTGCCCATCTGCAAAACATCCATCTCTCTATTTCCTGTTATCTGTCTTTCATTTTGCTCGACATTTTTGATTTCCTATATAAAAGAAACCAGGCAAATTTAAGCTTACGTATCTATTTCACTGAACATTATAGTCTCACAGTGCTTCTGTTTTCCTACAAATTGCTCAAGTTTATACTTTTTAAAGGCAGAGTAGTACTTCCTTGGGTAAAAATCACATTTTGTTTGTCCATTCATCTCCCCCACCCTCTGGTGCCAGGGATCAAACTCAGGACTTGGTGCTTCCCAGGCAGACATTTATGCCGCTGAGCTATCTTCCTCGCCTCTGTACATTCATCCTCTAATGGGCAGACAGGCAGCTTCCCTGATTTAGCTAATAGGAATTGTGGTGCTATAAATATGAGTCTCCCCACATCACTCTCTTCAGCTCTTCATACAAGATAGCTATTCTGGAATCAGCCTATGAGTTTGTCCTCAACCAGGGGGCAAATGAAGATGAAAGACAGAAGGGCACAGAATTAATCTGGAATGCCAGTGCCAGGGAGTGCCTTGCCTCTAGTGGAAAAAAAAGAGCTCTGATCATTTGCCCCACTTGGTTTTTATTTGCTAGATATGGGAACGTGCAGCTAGGGTTGCAGAAGATTCATCTGCCTCCTGCTATCTATAGCATGTGACCAGGAAAACAGCCGGAGCTCCACGGTGTTGACTGCCAGGGCGCTTGCGATGCACCAACATGCTGCACGTCGCCGAAGGAGCATGGCTTGCTATTCTCCTTTGTGCTCACAGAGAAGGCCAACTAGGCCTCACTTCTCATTGTCTGGTCTTCTGCAACCTAGAAGGGGAATGGCTGGCTAAATCAGAGCTCTTTCAGTTCATTGAGAAGTCTCCATACTGATTTTCAGAATGGTTGTACCAGTTTGCACCTCAGCAAGCAGTACGGAAGTGTACCTTTCCCCTGCAACCCTACTAGCATTTTACTACTTGATTTCTTGGTAAGAGCAATTCTTTCCAGAGTAACATAAGATCTCAGTGTTGCTTTAATTTACATTTCCTTGGTAATCACAAATGTTGAACATTTTTTCATTTTAAAGAATACAAAATAGTGATAGAAAAAAACAGCTTTAGAAATGATACAAGATTTCAGAAAACAAAGTAATAGGAATTCAACACTGGTTGCTGTATTACATGATGCTATCTTCAAATTAGCTGTTCAGATTACCAGATACTTGTTTGGTACAGGGTCTCCCTATGCAGCTTGGGCTCAGTGATCCTCCTGTCTCAGCCTCCTCAGTGCTGGGATTATAGGCATGCATCACCAGGCCTGGTTTCAGTGGCTGGCATGAGCCAGCACAAGATGCAGTACTGGGGATCAAACCCATGTCCTTGTGCTTGCCAGGCAGGCACTTAGACCCCCAAGCTATCTCCCTGGCCCCAGATTACCCGATAGCAATGTGTAAGATTCATTTGAAGAAATACAAAACAAAACAATAACAAAGAAGTTATATGAAATGCAGAAGAGGAGAAAAAAATCAGAGTTTTAAAAAAAGTTTTAAGGGGCTAGTGAGATGGCTCGGTGGAATAAGTGCTTCCCTGGCAAGCACAAGGGCCTGAGTTCAATCCCCAGT
>NDGN011537473.1:10094-26784 GCA_002564285.1 Tympanoctomys barrerae | reverse complement strand
AAGAAGAAGAAGAAGAAGAAGAAGAAGAAGAAGAAGAAGAAAAGAAGAAGAAGAAGAAGAGAAAAAATGGAAACAAAGCTTTTGTAAGGAAGGGAGGGTAATGGGGAAAAAAAGAAGCAAGTTATATCAGGTACAGGTTCAAATTTCCTATGATGAATGTTATATATATCTAAAAATAAAGATACCAATAAAAAGCACATAACAGGAAAAAAAATTGGTCATCATAGGAATACAACCCTGCCCCCACCCCTCCGGAAGTAGTGCCCAGCCCTCCCCATTTCAGTGCGGATGCTCTTTCCTGCTGGGAATAAAGCACCAGAAACTCAGCTTCCTTCCTTTCTGCTTTGGAGAAGGAGGGGCCTTGGAGAAAAGAAGGGGTTTCTGGGCTAGGAAGTGAGGAAAGGCTTCCTTGGGGAGAGGAATTCTTCTGCTGTGGGCCAAAGCAGCTGAAACCACGCAGGCCCCAGTAGCAGTGGAGGGCATTGCCAGCTCTGCAGAGGGGCAAAGGCCATTTTCTCGGCCAAGGCTGCCACTAGAGAAGTAAGAACAGGACCCCTGGTCAAGTCTGGTAAGTCTTTTCCCAGACTATCCTGGACATCTCAGAGCAGAAACAGAGTCTTGGAATTGGTGAAGCCTGTTTTCACTCTGCCTCACATGGCATAACCCAGAATCCCAATGGGCACAGGCCTGCTAGGTGCCTCCCCATCACACCCACCACTCTGTTATTTCCTGAGGGGTTGGGCAAGCACCTACCTCCTTTCTCAGAAGGGCTGAGGCAGAGGCCCAGAATATTCATTCTGCTCTAACCTTTGCCCCCACTCCCACCTTAGCTCCAGGCCTATTATGGATTCATCAGTCAAGGACAAAATGCAGCCCACACTTCCCTCTGGTATGAGCCCTTTTGGGTGGGCTGAGGGAGGGTTGATGGCAAGAAAGAAGTGAATGGTGGAGTTGGGTGCCCCCTGCCAGGTCTGGCTAGAGCTCTATAGGACAATGAGAAGTGTACCTGTCCTAGGGAAAGGCTGAGGACTAGGATAGGAAGTAGGGTCAGTGACAAAGCTTTCTGACTGACAAGGCCACCCAGGCTTTTCCTGCCCAGGGCCTGAATGGCCAGAGCAGGACAGGGCAGAGCAGCTGGCCAGAGGTGCAGCACTCAAGTGGGCCTCAGGCATCTTCTACCGGCCAGAGCAACTGCCCCGTCTGGGCCAGTACCGCAGCCGTGAGGTGCAGCGTACCTGTTTCCTGGAAGCACGCCTCAAGGTGGGCATGGGAAGGGGCCAGCAGTGCTGGGGTAGGCTTCAGGACTGTCCAGGCCTCATTTGCTACATCTCTCCACAGTCAGTGGTGCAGTCATACCTGGAAGGTGTGCAAACTGGTGTGTGGCAGCTGTCCCAGGCTCTTGGGGCTGTGCAGGGAGTTCATGAGGCCTTGAGCCAGGCCCATGGGTTGATCCAAGGCCTGGCTCAGGCCTCAAAGTCCCTAGAGGCCCTGAGGGAGCAGGTTACTCAACACAAACAACTGCAGGCCCTGTCTCAGTTGCTGCCCCGGCTGCAGGCAGGTGAGTTTGCAGAAAGCTTTCAACAGCCCATAAACATCCATCATTGATCAAAGGGCTGGGGCACTGGTAGGAGACTGCATGGAGACAGTCTAGGTATCCCAGGCTGGCCTTGAACGCACAAAGGGTCCTAGGGGCATATGAAGCAGAAGGCAAAATCAACTTATCCTGGGATTCTCACACATGGGATGTTTGAATCAGAATGGACTCCTGTCATATTATTCTGGCCACCCTGGTTGTTCATATGTTGAAATGACTGGGAAAAGCCAGGTATCATTGATCCCAGAACTCCAGAGGCTGAGGGAAGATGATTTCCAAGAGTTCAAGGCCAGCCTGGGATACCTAGTGAATCCAAAGCCAGCCTGAACTACACAGGGGGACTCTGTCTCAAAAAATAAAAATAAAAAAAGAGGAGGGGTTGGGGTTATAACTCAGTGGTAGAGCAAGTGGTTAGCACGTGTGGGGCCCCAGCATATTTTTTCGAGCAGGATAAGTGAACATCGACTGGCATAGCTTCCAGTTTTTTTCTGCCTTCTCTCCAGCATCTTTTGAGTTTCTTATATTCCACAGTTCTATGATTTCCATCTCACTCACCAAGCCTCTAGAACTTTGTCTGAATCTTTTCAGATTGCCCAATTCTTTACTGTAATAGTTATTACATATTTTATAGATCCTGCAGTCTCAGGGCTTCAGTATCCCTTATTGTACCCATTAAATAGGTGAGAAGGCTGAGACCCAAGGCTGTTTCCTTTCCTTCACTAGTGCCTGCTTCAGTGACCCACACAAAGATGCTGATCGATGCCCAACAACTCTTGGAGGCATATGTGAGCCTGCGGGAGCTGGAGCAGCTACAAGAGGAAGCATGGGTATCCTTGGGGGGCCTAGAGTTGCCAGTCTTCCAGGGCCTGGGCCTTTTGGCTGAGGCAATGGGCCATGCTGTGGAGGAAGCTGCAGGGGCTGCAGGACAGCTGGCACGGACAGATCCAGCCTTACTCGTGGCTGCTATTCGGGTAGCAGAGATGGAGGCTAGGCGCACACCTCCACAGAGACAGGGCCCTCGAGACTGGCAGTGGCGCTGTCTCCAGGCATTGAAAGCAGGCCTGGAGCAGGTCCACTTTGGAACAACTGTGCTGCCTAAGCCAGGGGCCCTAGCAGAGTGGCTGAAGGCTTTGCAGGTGGCTCTGCCTGCTGAGTTGGCCACAGCTGAGGCTCTAGTAGCACCTTGCTGCCCACCATATTACAATGTGATCACGCTATGGTCCCACACCCTGCATAATGGCCTGCGCCGCAGCCTGCAGCAACTCCTCAAAGGACCTGAGCTGGGAGCTACCGATGCCTTCACCTTGCTACACTGGGCACTGCACGTGTACCTGGGGTCAGTGTTCTGGGGTCAGTAAGAAGTGGGAGGACTAGAGGCTGGGGGCTCAGTGTGATGCTGCGCCACCTATCTCCAGAAAGGAAATGATGGGGAGCCTGGAGTTGGGGCCTGAGGCTGATGTGTCCCAGCTGGAGCCCCTCTTGACCTCAGAAAACATTGAGAAGCTGGAGGCAACATTTGTGGTTAAAGTCCAGGTGAGTAGTTGGGGCACAGAGAGATTCTTTGTCCACTGGCTGTGACATCTATTGGTAGATTCCTACGTCTATTTCTGTCAAGGTCACTGCCATCCTATGTCCCATCCACTGTCCCTTGCCTTTTGACCCAGGCAAATGTGGCTCAGTGGCTACAGAAGGCACTGGATGGGGAGGTAGGTGAGTGGAGCAGGGAGCAGGAGCCCAACACAGACCCTTCTGGCTTCTACCACTCACCAATGCCAGCCATCGTATTGCAGGTGGGTGGGAAAGTGATCAACCAGGTGGGTAGCCCCCATAGGGAAGCAGGAAGAGGGCAGGACTATAGGAGCTTTGCTGATGACTGCCTGCACCTCTCTGTAGATCCTGGCTGAGAACATTCATTTGGCCAGCATGGTCAGTGAGTCACTGCAGCACCGAGTTCATGGCATGGCACTGTCAGAACTGGGCACATTCCTAAGGAGGTCTGGCAAGCATGCACCCACTCCCAACCCTCAGTCCACTCCCAGGGCATCCCCAAAGGCCTCTGAATGGGGAGGACACACCAGTTGGGAAAGGTTCCTCCAAATAAGTACTTGGGATGGGAGTGTGGGGACTGGGCCTATCAGGTATCAAAGTAGTAACAAACCCAGAAGCCATTCTGTCCATTGCAGCTTCAGTGATGCTGTAATCCAATTTTCCCAAGACCACCTCAGTGGGGAAGCCCTGGCTGCTCATTATGTGTCCTATCTACTGGCTGCCCTCAACCACCAATCAGAACTGAGGTACTAGAAGCCCCTCACTCCCAGAAAAAGCTACCTTCGCTAACCCCTACTTGGTTCTTAGTATGTATGGTTCCACACACACTAGGCCACTAGGAACTCAGCCCAAGTAGCTCAGATTTTTGCTTTTTTTTTTTTTAATTCTTGATCTTTCACTTGCCAGGCAGGCACTTATGCCGCTGATCTATATACCCAGGTAGGTCAGGGGTTCTAACTGTAGTCTGGAATTATTAGTTGTGTGTCCTTGGGAGTTTCCTACCTGAATCTCACTTTTTCATTAGTATTATGTGGGCAATAATGGACTGGTCTGTGAATTTCATAAAATAAACGGATATGAGGCACACACAGTGGCAATTACTTGTCCTGTCAGCAAATATTTATCAAGACTCCACTCTATACCAAATAATGTCTGAGGTTACTATTGTGAATAAAACAAAAATTTCCCTTCCTCTTGGGGGCTGAACTGTTTGCGGTAGATACAGGGAAGACAGGCAGATTGATTTTTATCCTCTTATGGATGAGGAAACACAGAATGAGTGATTTGCTAATGGTCACATCATGAATTGGAGGCAGGTTCCGCCTGGCTGTGTCTCTCCCATAGCTGCTGAACGCATCCCTTCTAGCCTTGACAGACGACCTTAGATCTCAGAATTCCCGGGTACTCCCATTCCCGCCCCCCTCCGGCCACACACTTGCGCCACCAGGTGGCACCCTTAGTGACTGAACCACAAAGGGCCGTGCAGGCCTTGGCCTTGGTCCTGAAGTCGTACTTATGGCGGGTCCAGCGCCTCACTGTCCATCCTGCACTTCGATGGAGTGGCTCCCGGGGTCTTGGCTCCGGTAGAAGCAGGGCTGGATGAGCTGCAGAGGAGGATCTGCCGCCTGGTGTTGGAGGCTCTGAAGGCGGAGCTCCAGGTGAGGCTTCCTCTCCGTCGAAATGTGGGTGGGAGGCGGTGAGCCGGTGTAAGCAAGGAGGCCAGCAGGGACTGCCAGCTGTGCATTTCTCCAGCCCCGTCTGTGACCAACCTTTCTTCCCCAGCCTCTGTTCGCGGCTCTGCCCTCGCGCCAATGGCTGTCAAGCTCTGAGTTGCTGGACCGTGTGTGCGAGCAGACGTCGAACTTCTGCCGGGACTTCCGGCGCGTTCGGAATCCTGAAGTTCAGGTGCACTGGGCAGAAAGGCTGGGACAGGGAGGGGTCGGGATGCAAAAGACGATCTAGACCTGTATCATCACATTCCCTGCAGGTGCTGCTGACCGAGGCAGAGCGCACCGTGGTGGTGCAGTATTTACACGCGTTGATGCAGGGCC
Source organism: Tympanoctomys barrerae (assembly GCA_002564285.1). Classification (NCBI taxonomy): domain Eukaryota; kingdom Metazoa; phylum Chordata; class Mammalia; order Rodentia; family Octodontidae; genus Tympanoctomys; species Tympanoctomys barrerae. The sequence goes on along the minus strand of NDGN011537473.1, from coordinate 21,591 downwards.
GCCTCGTGTGCCGCAGCGCGGATGAGCGGGCTCAGGCAGCCCAGTGCCTGCAGCACGATGCCGCCCAGTTTAAAGAGCTTTTCCTCCGTTTGGTGAGCGCTTGTTGGAGGGGCAAGCTGGAGGATCTCTGTGGTGGGTGGGAGCGAAGGCTGGCTAAAAACCCGACCCCAACGTCCCCAGGGTCTGGAGGAGACAGCGCATTGCACGCCGGTACTGCTGGCGGTGAGGGAACTGCTGAACCTCTGTGACCCCACGCTGCTTGGTCTGGAGGTAGCAGGCTTGCAGCAACAATTTCCCGACGTGAGGTGCTGGGGCCGCGACAGAGAGTGGGGAGGAGCCCCGGAGGGGAAGGGCGGGGCTGACTACCCTGGTGGCGTCCCCGTAGTGAGGACCACGTCTCCGCCCTCTTGGACCTGCGTGGGGACGTGTCCCGAGAGCAACGCCAGGCGGCACTCAGCTCGCTGGAGACCGGTCCATCGTCCTCGCCTCGCACCAGCCGCCGCGCACTCTTTAGCCTAGTGCCGGCGCCTACACCTGCGCTCTCCACCTGCCTCTCGGGGCTCTGCACCTGAGCCCCAACTCTGTAGCATAAAGCCACCCCTGCCCCCGTACGACTGAAAATCTGTTTGGGAGAAGGCGGGTTGGGAGGGAGAAAATAAAAGTGCTGGTGGAGAGTTGTGAGTTCCAAGTACAGTTACACGCCGACGGTATCCTCGCCGCAGACGGCTGTACTGGCTGCACAGCTATCCACATCGGCACTCTGCGTGGACTGCGGCCCGAAGCCGCGGGGAGGGCTTCAAATATTCACGTTTCGGCCCTGAGGCGGTGTCTGCTGCCCAGGTTACCACTGCGGAGTCCTGAGGAAGTCCGGAAAGGCGCGAAGGGGCGGGCCTACAGCAACACCCCCGCCCCGGGGCGCGGCAAGCTGCCAAGCACCGCCCACTCAGCCTTGCGGGCCGCGTTCGCGGTGGTCTTCGGTGAGCGCCGCTGCGGAAATAGACGTGAATCCGCGCGTCTTCTTGTGAGCGTGCGCGCGCCCGAGCGTGTGCGACCTTTGCGTCTTCTCTCGCGGGCTAGGAGGAGGGCGACTGGCTTTGCGGAACGGGAACCACGGGCGGCAAGAAGAGAAGCGAACAGGTGGGGGTGCGGCACGCGGACCTAGCTCCCCACTTGTACTGCAAAAGCCGAGACAAGGCTCGCTCGTGACACGACCCTTGATCTGCCTGAAACCCCTTACTCCATTGTCTTCTGGCCCCGCCCTCCATTGGGTACGCTCTTTGCTGTCCTTTACTGCTTATTGGCTGCAGGTCACGCCCCTCGTGGGTCTCTCGCTCCCCATTGGCTTCTCTTCCTCGTTAGCCTCTCCCAAGGGTTCTTATTGGTTCAGGCCACACCCTCTTGTCACCAATCCCCGCCTGCAGTAGTCGGGACTCCTCCCCCACCCAACCTTCATTCATTCTGCATCGATTGCTGGGTACTTGGGATAAGAGGTGAGTCAAATCAGTCCCTGCCCTAAAGGATGGTAGGGGAACATGGACTTACACTCCACCGGTGATAACCTAGGGAGGTACAAAATGTATACCCATGGAGGAACTGGGACTCTTTAGATGCCGGGAAAGCATCCTGGGGGAGGTAGACCTAAACTGAAAGATGGTTAAACATTTACTCCAGGGAGACATTGTGAGGGCATTATTAGTGGAAGGAGCGGAGACGCAAAAGAAACAGGCATATTCTGGTAATTGAGAGGAGGTAGTTCCAGTGAAAGAAAAGGAAATGGAAGAGCCTGGCACAGGTAGCAGCTTGGAAACAAATGAAGAGTCCAGGAAAGTGTGCATTTAGTTGAGGGGAATGAGGCTTGAGACCTGAACTCTTTTTTAAGTAGCTGGTTACTAGGCAAGGTAGAGGCAGGGGGGAAGATCAAGCCTAAATGGAGAAGCGAGGTGCTGTTAAGAAAGATTCTAGTTCTGAGACGGGCTCTTTATTTATTGAGCAGCTGCTCTAGGTCGGGTACTGTTCTGAGTTGTAGGGACACAACTGTGAACACTGGAAATGAGAAAATAGCTAACGATCAAATATATGAACATAAATTTTACTGCAGTATATTTCAGATGACGATAACTTCTACAGGGAACAATAATTCCAGGGTAGGCATGGTTGTGGCCACGGGTTAGGTGGTTGACTATTTTATAGAAGTGTGCTAGCAAGGCTTTTCTAGTAACATGGTTTTTGTGCAGAAATTGGAGGAAAGTGACCCATACCTTATGTGAGGAGAAAACTTTCTAGATAATATATTCACTTTGAGATACCTCTTAAAGAGTTCAAGGAGTAGTGTAAGGATTTATTTATTTATTTGTTTGTTTGTTGCAGGGTTTCACTACGCAGCCTGTAGTGATCCTCCTGTTTTCAGCCTGCCCTGTGCTGGAATTACAGGTGTGCACCACCCCTCCTGGTCTCCATGGCTGGCTCAGTCAGAGTAGCACATGCCTGAGATCAAACTTGGTCCCTGAGCTTGCCTAAGCAGGCTTTTAATTCACTGAGCTATCTCACTGGCCCTAAGGTTTTGTTTTTTGGGTTTTTTTAAGATGGAGAAGTAATAGCACATATACATCCAGTAGATAAGAAAGGTTGATGATGTAGGAAAAAGGAGAAATGTTGGAATTGAGTTCTTGAGCAGACAAGGGAACTTTGAGCCTGGAGCTACCAGTCAGTCTTTAAGAGGAGATTGGATTGGCACAGAGCCCTGGCATAGAGTCAAGAGTAAGCACCCTAAAACTAGCCTTGGATGACCCCTGGAAAGAGGGGTCCAGTAGGAGACAGGCCGGGGATTGGCTGGGGTTTGCAGTTTTCCCTCTTCTTTCCAAAAGCAGATTGGATTTGAACAAATAGCTCAGAGGAGAGAGGGCATTTCAGGTGGGAGTTGGTGTAAGCAAGAAGCATTCAAGTGTTCCAACTGCCTGAGGCCAAATGGGCAATAGGATGTTTGTACAAGCAGGTGAGAGGGGTGGTGTGGGACTGAGAAGATGCCATATGTAGAAGGCAGCCTCTGCAGGCCCCTCACCTACACTCAGCCAGCTGAGTCTGTACCCTGCCAGTTCTCACACTGGGTAAGGGCTGAGCACAGAGGTTAGAATCATGAGTAGGGCCTCAGTCCTCCAGAGCTCACAGACTAAGGGCATTCCAGTAAGCATCATCTAGGTAGGTGTATAAAACTCACCCTCTTGCTGGGCATGGTGACTCATATCTGTAATCCCAGCATTTGGGAGGCTGAGACAGGGAGATTACTGTGAGTTAGAAGCCAACCTGGGCTACAAAATGAGTTCAAGGCCATCGTGAACTAAAAAAAGAAAGATTCTATCATAAAAACCAAACCAAATACCCAAAATGAGAAATAACTTCTCCTTTTTGCTTTACTCAGCCTGGGCTACTTGACTGAGCCTACTAGAAGGAATGGACTCTGTGGTGGGAGTGGGGCACAGCAGACCCTCATCCTCCAAGTGTCCCGAGGGTTCATGTGGAGCATAGGGTCTGCTGCTCCTCTGACCACCCCACTCATGCTGGTCTCCACATGTCCTTCTGTGTCTTCAGAGGTCAACAGTGTGGGGACTTGGAGCAGCCAGCTGGATGTGACCCCCAGGACAGAATGGTGCTGGACTCAGGGGCTCAGGTGTATGAGCGGGCACCTCCCAGCCCTCCTGCTAGTCCCCTGTCCCTGCGCCGTAGGCTGAAGCCCTCAGACCGAGATGGGCCACGGCTGTACCCCTGGCCTCAGTCCCTGGCTGTGCCACTGGCTCTGGCAGGCCCCTCAGTGCTGCAGCTCCAGCCTGAACAGCAGCCTTTATCAAAGCTGCACTTGGGCTACCGTGGCCACATGCGTCGTAGTGAGAGCACCTACTCTGTAAATAGTACTGGTCAGCGGGGGCGTGGCAGCCAGGGTCGTGCCCCACCTGGACGAGGACGGGACCCAGGTGGTGGGACCTTGCGACCTGCAGCTTCCTTGCCTCACATTGCTAAGACTCGAAGGAATGTAGGCAATGGAATTGGCAAGAGCCCCTGTATGTTGGTGGCCCTGAGGCCAACCAACATGGACTGTGAACGGGAAAAGTTCTTCCAGTCCCATTATACCTACAATCCACAGTTTGAGTACCAGGAGCCCATGCCTACAACTGTGCTAGAGAAGTACTGTGAAGCCTCTGAACAGTTCATCCATCAGGTGAGTCCAGCCTGTCCTCCTCACCCTGGTCTTGACTTCTTAAGAAGCCCAGGCTGACACAGCTACTATGGCTCTGTGTACAGGCAGTTGGCATCATTGAGGCTGTCCTGGAGAAGTTTGGCACCTACGAACGCTTTGAGGCTGCCACTGGGGGCCAGCTGCTGACCAAGTGCCAGATTTGGTCCACTGTACGCAAATACATGCAGAAGGAGGGCTGTGTTGGGGAGGTGAGCTTACCCTGCCTGCAAGGCCCCTCCTCTGCATGCCTTAAGTTCAGATTGTGTGTTGGGTGCCCTAGGCTCATCTGTACACCTGGCCAGGTGATGATTCCAGACAGACCCCTGTCCCCGCCCCAGGAAGGTGGGAGCTGGCTCTGAGCAAGGGTGGTGAGGGTGGGTGTGTTAGCCAGTGTCCAGCCTGGCAACTTGGTGGCATGGGTGAGCCTGCCTGCAAACTGGCCCCAGGGCTGCTAGCCATGGCTCAGAGTACTGCCACCTGCAGATTGTGGTGCAGCTGAGTGAGAACCTGCTGTCCCAGGCAGTGATGATGGTGGAAAACAGCCGACCTACACTGGCCATCAACCTGACGGGAGCCCGCCAGTACTGGCTGGAGGGCATGCTGCGGCATGAGATAGGTCAGGCTGGGGGTGTGGTTGGGGGAGGGTAGGGATGAGTGGGGGGAGGTGATAAGGGTCCCAATAACCCCCTCCTTTGTTTTTCCCCCTTCCCTCCGGAGGAGGACTGGCCTATTCCCTTCCTGAGCAGCTAGTTCTTCCCTCCTGTTCACAGAGGTAGGCCAGAACATGCCTACCCACTCTCTAGGCTCACCTCATTTCTTGCTCCTTTGGCATATGGGTTTTTTCCTCCAATTTCTAATTTGCTTGACAGTGAGGGCAAACCTTCTGAGGCATTAGCAGGCCAGAGGAAGAATCCCTCCAGCCAGAGGGAGAATTCACTGTGGGTGGGAGACCAGATCCTAGGAATAGAACTGCTTATGAAAACATAGAGCCCAGTTTAGGAGGGCATGTACCAGCTGGGAAAGAGGGCAGAGGATACTAATTATTATTCCTGTCTCCTTCCTCATCAAGAATCCTGGTGCTCTGGGCAAGAAGTGGTTTTGTTGGGGGCATCAACATAACTGTCCAAATGATTGATATGGGCCATTCAGGTGTGGGGACTGGGTGGTGCATGTTCCTTCACTTTCTCTACGTTGGCTGGGGTGATATGAATAAGGGGAGTTTAAGAGTGTGTATCCCTGGACAGATTAGGGAGGATTTATGCTTTTAAGCCTGTATGGGTTCTTCAGTGTGGGTTCACCTGAGGAGGATCTCCATGGCACCTGGGATTGGGTGAGTATGCATTTATCTGGGGCTGGGGTAAATTTGTGTAAGAGAATGATTTGGGGGGCATTTTGATCTAAGAGTTGTTACAAGAGATCTGCCTGGTGTGTCTTCCAGCTGTCCCACCGCCTATCGTTGCCTCCTCCCCTTGCCTTCATTGCAGGCACCCACTACCTGCGAGGCGTGAATAATGCGCAACAGCCTTGGCACAACGCCGAGGGGCGGCTGCAGTATGGGCTGCGGCCAGCCAACCCCACTGAGGAGGGCCTGGCCAGCCTGCACAGCGTGCTGTTTCGCAAGCAGCCTTTCCTGTGGCGTGCAGCGCTGCTGTACTACACTATTCACCGTGCCGCACACATGTCCTTCCATCAGCTCTTCCAAGACTTAGCACGCTATGTGCAGGATGCCAACGTGCGCTGGGAGTACTGCGTGCGCGCCAAGCGTGGCCAGACGGACACCTCCAAGCCAGGTGGGCACCGCGCAGGGGCGGGGCCTGATCTGGGCAGGGCAGGGGCTCTGGGACAAGGTCTCATCACCTCCATCCTCACAGGCTGTTTCAGCAAGGACCAGGTGTACCTGGACGGCATTGTGCGCATTCTGCGGCACCGCCAAACCATCGATTTCCCGCTTTTGACCTCGCTGGGCAAGGTGAGGGGCTGTGAGCCTTCAGAGGCCTTGGTCAGCTAGTGCTCACTGGTGAGAGGGACATGGATGGAGGTTAGCAGAGGTGATAAAATGAGTCTGGCTGCCAAGAGAAGGTGCTTGACCTAGCCTTCAGGTTTGTGTGTAGATGTTACATTTCAAAGCCCAAAGGAACAATTAGGATGGTCTGTGGAAGGACACTAGAGAAATATCCAGGGACGAGTCCCTTGCGCTGGGCATTTGTGCAAGGCTGAGGAAAGCAGACGTTATCCAAAGCAGTGTATCCAAAGCAGTGGGAAGCCAGAGACACTTTAAGCAATTGTGTAGTTGCTTTAGAACATTCCCTCCAGTGTCCCATGGGAAGTAGATTGGATATAGAGGCCTAGGCAGGTAGTGAAGGAGCAAGAAGAAGAGCCTCTCCAATCACCCTTACCGCCTTGATTGTGATCTGGCCTGACTGGGCAGCAGCCCTGAGGCTGGAGAGGAGGAGGAGAACTAGAGAGATCTTAAGCCAGGCCTGATGGCCTACGGCTGTAATCCCAGTACTTGGGGAGGCTGAGACAGGAGGATCACTTTGAGTTTGAGGCCAGCCTGGGCTACATAGTGAGTTCAAGACCAGCCTGAACTACACAGCAAGACCTTGTCTCAAAAAACAAAACAAAAAAGAAATCTTTGTAGAGTGGAATCCCTTTATCTCAGCAGTTACCCTGACTGAATAGGCGGGTGAGTCCAGAGACCCTCCCTGGAAAATGACCTGGATAACTGAAGATATGGAGTTAGCATAAGCTGAGGTCCTGGAGTGCTTGTTGGATATGAGGATGTGCCTGGAAGATGTCCAGGGACCAATTGGATGCCCATGTCTGGAGACAAGGGGATTGACTGGGCTGGCGGGGAGTGAGGTGGTAAGTTGTAGGTAAGGTGATAAAAAAGCAAAGGCCCAGGACTCAGTCTAGTGGTATATAACATGGGTGTGCATCAGGAAGAGAAAAGGAAGAATCCAAGAAACAAATGGCCATGAGCCATCAGCAGAGCCGGGACCAGCTGCCTGAAAACCAAGGGGTTCCACCTAGCCCTGAGGCTTGGCTTCCTCCCTGCAGGTCTCCTATGAGGATGTGGACCATTTGCGGCCCTATGGGGTACTGGATAATACCCGAGTACCCCACTTCATGCAGGACTTGGAACGCTATCAGCAGCAACTGGAACACATCATGGCCACCAACCGCCTTGATGAAGCAGAGCTGGGCCGCTTACTGCCTGACTGATGTTGGTTAACAGCTCCAGGCAGAAGCTCTGGACAGAGGCCTCCATATTGGCCCCCAGAACATGAAGCTGTCTGCTCTGTGCTGCCACAGCCTAGGTGTTTCTTGGGGACATGGGAGGCCAGGAGCATCGTGGGAGGACAAGCAGCAATATCAGAAGGTTTTTGTCCCTTGCTAGTGTGCCTGAGGCCTGTGGACCAGAAGCAGCATGTCAGGCAAAGTGTTTAGGAGGGGAGGCCTAGGAACAAGATGGATGACAGTTGATGGGGATGTAGGGTGGGAGTAGAAACTTGTTCTTGCATGAGATGGCTTTGGGTATTCAGTACTCCAATCTCTTCCTTCCTCCATCTGGCCCTTGGTGCTCCTTCAGCATTCATGCTGTCTACCTCTTACTGGGTCCTGGTGGTGATTGGGATCCCTTCTCCTAGGGTGATTGTTTGAGCCTGGGGTCCTATCTTTCACACAGACTCCAAGAGTAGAGGTCCATGGAGTAGAGACCCAGCTGGGCTGGGGTTTGCTTTCCAATATTTTGCCTCTCTCACTTGTCATGTATTTGTTCTGTACTTATATGTCCAACTTCATGGGGCTGGGAGACAGTGACTCCTAAAGGTTAAAAAGGGACAGGACACTCCTAGAAAGTACTAGTTGTTTTTAGCCCCATTCATTTTACACACACACACACACACACACACACACACACACACACTTCAGGCCTTGGGAGTCTGGCCCAAAAGTTTACCTGTGGTCCTGCCCCCACTCTTCCACTGGTCTCTGCTGTTCTTGTCTTTGCCCAGACTCTCACAGCTGGACTGTGGCATAGGTTGGCTTAGACTGATCAAGCCTGAGGGGCAGGCCCTAGGGCTTGTTGTCCCAGTCCTGAGCCCCTCCTAGACAAGGAGAGGTACAGAGCTGATTGTAGCTTCTAGTTTCACATCAGTCAGCTGTGTGCAATTGACTCAGTCCTATTCCCTCCCTGGGCCTTAATTTTCCCATTTGTAAGACTCAGAAAAGTAGCAGGAAAGTTCTTACTCATTTAGTCCATGTATATGTATAGAGCGCCTTGTGTGTACCACTTTCTGGTTTAAACCCTTACTAAGCTTCCAGTTCAGAGGGAAGCCAGACAATTAAAAGAACAGTCACAGTAATGTGTGTAGCTTCTGTCTACTCAAGGTGTCTTTCAGTTTCCTTCTTTTTAATCTATCTGGGAGCTCTAAGCCTTCCCTAAGTGATAGAAATCCCCTTTTCCTTACTACCTCAAGCTTAAGGTTTGGGGCCAGTGCCACACAGGCCCCCAAATGGCTCATGAGAAGCGTGGTGGAGCAAGATCCAGGGGTCAGGTCCTTGTCCCTCTAGATATCTGGGTCTGGGATTCCCTGGGTACAGCTTGGGCCGCTGAGCACAGAAGGGACCTATGAACTGGGCAGTAGAGTTTGTTGGGCATGGGGCTGCCTAGGCCACTGGAACACAGATATGTCCCCACCCTCAGTTCCTGGGAAAACAGCCAGAAAGCCTAGGTCCACTCTGACCCTCTGGAGTTTATTCACTTCCAACAGGCCAAATGGAGCCTTGGTGGCATCTAATGTAGCTTCAGCAGGGTCCCGGGTCCTGTCTAGCTGGGGCTTCAGCTGAAAAGGACAGGTCAGCACCCTGACCTTCAGGAATCTAGAGGTGAAGGGAACATTGGTCAAGGGGGGTGGGCTGCACTGCACAAGCCATGCCTTCCACCAGTCCACACAGGATTTGGGCAGCCTCACATCTCAGATTCGTCCCCCTCGAAGTCAGGTTCGCCCTCTGGCTCTGGATCAGGCTCAGCCTCCAGTTCAGGTTCTGGCTCTGGATTGGGCTCTGGCTCTGGCTCCAGTTCGGGCTCTGGCTCTGGTTCTGGATCCATCTCAGGTTCCTGTTCTGGTTCAGCCCCTTCAGAGGCCTCAGCTTCCAGATCTGGCTCCTCTGAAGTCTCTGGTTGCCTCACTCCGGAGTCTTCCGGATCCCTGGCTTCTTCGTGATCTGAAGCTCTAGGCAATCCGGGATATGGAGTCCCCGAACTGGGTGCCTCAGGCGTCCAGTGGCCTGGGCATGGAGGATCATAGCTGCGGTCGCGGTAGCCTGAGGTGGGAGTAGTAGTATCTCAGGCTCAGCTGATCCTCTGTCTCAATTTATCCTCTGTGATTACCTTTGCAACACTCAGCTACTTCTTGGGGAGATGGACAGCTCCATCCTCTACTTAGCTTTTGCTCCACCCCATGCCACGCCCCGCACACACTCACCCGGGCCCACGAGCTGCCAGTCCCAGGCAGGGTCTGGCACGCGCACGGTTTGCTGGGCACAGCGCAGCAGCTCCTGGCAGGCAGCCTCGCCCTTGCTTTGCACCAGCAGCAGCAGGCGGCGCACCCTGCGCTCGGCGTCAGGCAGTGCATCCAGTGCCTCATACTCAGGCCCAGTGAGCACACCCCGTGCCACCAGCGCATCCAGTAATATCCCGGAGTCAGCCTGCAGTGTCTCTACTAGGCGTTTCCGCTCGCGGTCGATTGTCTCTGAAGGCCGCTCTTGCACATTGCCCATTGTCGGGGCTGCACTACGGAGGGAAAAAGAGGTAGGTGACAGCCTGGTCTAGCGACTCAGACTTTGTTCCCGGGGCCCCAGCACACAGAGGTGATGTGGCCTAAATTCACCTCAGCGGCTGGATAGCTCTGCAGTATAGGACCTGGAGGGACCGCACAGAACTTGTCTTCTTGCCTCCTTAGCCGCTTCAGTCCTGCCTCCTCCTCAGGCTCCTCCTCCCCTCTCTAAACGTCACTGCCCGCTCTGCAGCCTGGACCTCCCTCCTGAGCTCCAGCTGCCTGTAAACTCTGTGACCATTTCAGACCTAGTTTATCCAGACTAACTTCTTTTCCACACCTGCTTTCCCTGTCTCAACAAACAGAAAAACCTAGGATTGCTCCTAAAATTGTAGCTTACAGTGGTTTTCCTAGCCAGCTCAATGTTTCTTTCCCCAACCTGTGTGCTTAGACTAGACTTTTACTTTCTGCTGGGACCTTGAAGAACCTAGGATTGAGGTGCCCTGCCTCCATAATCTCTCCTCCAGCCCCCTCTGCACCAAGTACAAACAGCCAAGAGCCTCCCTTTGCTTCTGTCACCTTAGTTTGATCTGAAGGTCCAACTTTCCAGAGCAGACCCTGTTCCAGCATCCTTATTACCATCACCACATTGCAACCCCAAAGTGGTTCCATGTCCCTTTTTGGTTCCCAGATAGCTCAATTCTCCAAAATCCTACTTTTGAGTAAGATCTGACATCACCTCAGATCTGTCTTCTTGCTGACCTGGAATAGCTCATAGCCATTTACTGCTTGATCTTGAAATACATAGGGTGCAGTTCATGAAAGCCATCAAGGAATGCTTGCTACATTTTACTTCTTTCTCCATGGAAGTCTCATTTTGAGAAATGTCTCTACCAATTAATAGGAAATATGTAGAAATCAATATTTTGTTCATTTATTACCAGCCAAGAACTACAGCCCATTGCCAGCTCTCGACAATGAGAGACAAAGAGGTCAGGCTATGGATCACTCTCATCTCTGCCCATTCACCTTATCTTGCCTTTGTTCAGACAGCATCCTTCTAGGTCTCCTCTTCCCTTTAGTCTTTGTCTACCTCCTTTCCTTATCCATTTGGTCCTAATGTCCCAGATCTCTCTCTCTCTCTCTCTCTCTCTCTCTCTCTCTCTCTCTCTCTCTCTCTTTCCTCTCCCTTTGCAAAACCAGAGATTGAACTCAGGCCCTTGCACTTGCCAAGGAAGCGCTTATTCCACTGAGCCATCTCCCCAGCCCCCCAGGTCTCTCTCAATATCCCCTACAGCAGTGATGGTGAACCTTTTAGAGTCTTTTTTTAAAAAAGAGATTACAATTTTATTTGTCTATTTCTTAACATTGTATTCTAAATGTCTCACTTCGTTGTTTCTAGAAGTTAGTGATTGTACAGATCAGTAAGTTTATTTAGTGTGTGTGTGTGTGTGTGTGTGTGTGTGTGGCCAGCTCAGCCCACCAGGGG
>NDGN011537461.1:2024-13763 GCA_002564285.1 Tympanoctomys barrerae | reverse complement strand
CTTTTTGCAATAGAAGAGACAGAGGGATTTGGACAAGAGTGAATGTGGCTTGTCTTGGAGGAGTGCTTGAATTTAAATACCCCAGCCAAGAAAAATTGCGCATAGTGTATATAAGCTGTTCATTCTGTACAGTGAATTGTCTTAACCTCTCAAAGCATAAACGTTTTCCGTTCTTCCACAGAAATATGCAAAACAGTTCATCGTTTTCTACTTTATTTATTGTTCCCTTGAAATGATGACCAGGAAAAAGATCATCCTTAAATTTTGAAGCAAGAGACTTTATTAAAAAGTATATATCTATAAAAGCATATATGATAGTGGCTCTAGTTTTATAGAGCTTCAGGTGTATTAAATGACAGCTGTTCATTCACAAAGATCTGAATTTGCTTTACCTTGTTTCTGTGATCCAGGGGAAATGTGTAAAAACTGCTCCATGTTCTTCTCCCTTATGCAACATCTCCAGAGGGTGTATAGTTGCATGGCTATCAGGAAGGTATTAAGGGCTTAGGCCAAATCTCAAGTGTATTAAAAAATGCTGCTGGCTTTTCTGAAGACAGGTACTTAACCCTGTCAGTTTGTTTTAAATAAATACAATAGTGAAAAGTTTCCCTCTTCGCTACATCAGTAATATAGTAATGAGTGAAACTGTAACTTACATGGAAATCATATGCTAGATTTAATAAAATTTAGTTTGTTATGGTGGTTAGAAAGAATTCAATGAGCAGCAGAGAGGTTTTGTTCACGTTACTTTGGGATGATAGTTACTTATAAAATTAAAAAGAATTGGCTGTTAAAATCTGTGATTCTTTAATTCACAATAAATTAATATAGTTTGATACTTGAAAACATATAAAAGGTAATGCAAAGTTTACCATTTTTGTTCGTGTTCAACGTTTGGTTTTATAAAACCAAATAAAACAGATGGATTGAAAAAGGGTTACAAAAACATTTGAACACTAAAATTGGAAACTAATGATTTTCCATTTGTGTTTAAATGTCTTCACTCAATTTAAATTCATGGAAATTCTGTGTATCTGAATAAGCTTAAACTCCCTTTTACATAGATCAATTATTTTTATCCTAACTGTACTTTGTATTTCATTATAAAGGGCATTTTTGAACTACAAAGATGTATAAAACAAAAATTTGATGTGAATAATGTAATGCTGCTCTTAGCAAACTAGGCTTCCTAATACAGGAATTTTATTTCCAGTTTTAATCATGCTTTCCAATATGCACTGTAAATTTCATTAACTTAAAACTTTTTATAAATATGGAACTGACTTTTCAGGGTTGTTACCTGTAAATATTCCACCACTCAGTACATATGGAAAATACTAGTATACAGTCTAACTCCCATAAAGACTAGCTTTTTGCTTTGCCAAAATTTTATTTTTCTACATATTGGACTGTGTTTTGAATTTGTACTTAAAACCCATAGTAAATATGAAATAAAGGCAGTGACAGTTGATGAGACTCCTTTCCCAAATCCTAACTACAAACATTCTGGTTATTTTTAAGCCTAATTTTTTTTTTTTGTTTTTTTTTTAAATATGTATGTTAGGTTACACAGTGGAGGCGAACCACTGTTCAACAGGAACAATGTCAGACAAATTCTATTAGAAAAGCATTTACTGTCATTCAGTGGTAGTGCAAGAGAATATAAGTTAGCAGATTGGACAGGCAGGGATAGAGGTTCAGGAGGCTAGTCCTAGTAAGAAATTACCATGTGCCAGAGAGGCTTCAGAGAGTGCACAAAGAGACCACACCAGCTTACAAAAAGACTTAATTTGGAGACTCCATTTCACACCCTGCTGTAGATACAAGAAAAATACAAAGCTATCTTATCTACCCATTGGCAGAACAGCTAGAAAAATGTGACCCACTACTCTTTCCTTCCTCCTCCTCCTAACTGATCTAAGCTGGAACGGCCAAAGGAAAAGTGGAAGTACGAGGCTCGCCGTGCCTGGACACAGTTCATGAGCAAACAGTAGACAAGAGGAAGGGTCAAAGATGGGTTCACATTTCTACTTCATTTTGATGATACTACCTCCACCATCAGTAAAAGAAGGTTGGGACACATTTTCATCAGTCCCATTAGTTTTTTGTCTGTCTGCCAGAAAAAGAACCTACCAGTACTTGATGTTTTTTCTTCTTTAAGTTAAGTGAAAATTTCACCATATCCCCCTGCTGACTTCAGTACCTGTGTCCCATTACCCTGAAAACCATGTAGGATGGTACGTGTCAGCTGTGTTGTTAGGCAGCTTCACTCCTGCTTAAAATGACTGAGTGCTAAGCTATATCTGGACAGAGAAAACTGCAGATACAGAATAGGAAGCTTTGGGTTTCTGCGAGGGCGAAATCTGGAATTGCCCACCCCTCACGAGGACTTGTCACTTGAGGGGATGATGGTTTGCAGAAGCTTGTAAAGTGCTGTGACAAAACATCTTCTGAAGGAGGCCCAGCATTGCTCCACCGGCCAGCTGCAGTTCTTGCTAGACTGCTGACTAAACCAGTACCTCACACCTGTTGCAAGTCTGCTGAATGCTAATGTCTGAATGTGGGACAACCTGAAAACAAATCTTCTGTTGAAATATATGGAGGGGAAAATAAAAGTTCTCCAACACTCCCCACTTTCCTTAATCTGTTAAATTTAGGGGCCACGCATGAACTCAAATGGAGACTTAGCCTAAGTCCAAAAGTTACATTTCCTGAATCCCAGAATTTCTCTCTCAGGTCTCAACCACAAAGAATACAAACCAATGTTTTTAAAAGTACTAACACTTAACATCTTTTATCTGATGTAAAAACTCCATGAGACAGTGCTTTTTGTTTTAGCAGTGCTTATTGATGAGAAGAGTCTGAGAAATCATTTAAAAAATGTCCATAATTAGTTCCATAGTCCATAATTAAGTTGGTAAATTCTACCAACAGGAGGAGACCGTGGCATGGTGGTGCATGTCCATTATCCCAGCACTCGGGAGGCTGAGGCAGGATCACCAAGGGTTTGAGGCCATGTAGTGAGTGGAAGCCTGAGCTATATAGACTATCTCAGTTTTCAGGTTTTTACAGGATTATGGCCACTATTCAGATTTCTTTTTCACATTCTCAAAGAAAATATCCATAAGGAAGAAATGATCCATTACCTATGTCTAGTATGTTGTGCTCTGAGATACACAAAGGGAGACTCAGGTGGGACTGTCAGGGCTCCAACGGCCTGCTTACCCTTGAGAGTGTCTCATGCTGTATGACACAGCCAAAGGAAACTTAAATATCTCAGGGGGGAACAGAAAACAGCCTCTAAACAGAACCCAGCAGCCACATCCCTAACCATATCTGAGGCCCACTATCCCGTTTGTTAGAAAAAGTGCAAGGATAACAAGGAAGAGTTTTGTCAGTTAATAACTGCATTAGCATTATATGAGGGCCCAAAGCAACTGCACTAGTTGAGGCTCAGGCAAGCCAAAAGGTTATATACTCACAGATCCAGGACACTGATGATCTACATAAAGTGGTCCAATAGCCTGTTTCCTTCCATTAGTATGCATTGAATCCAGGGTCTACAACATGCTGGATGAGTACTCTACCACTACGCTACAGCCCCTCTTTAGAAGACTTTGCTGAATTTACTAGGCCTAGACTTTAACTTTCAATCCTTTTGCCTCAGCTGGGATTACAAGGCATGTGTCCACATGCTCAGCAGCTTTATGTTTAATAGCCAAAAATGAGAACTAAATGCCAGTGGTTAAATTGGTATGTCCATGTAATGTAATAGCTCTCAACACTAAAAGAAACTGTTCATAGAACTTAGGTGAGTCTAAAGTGCATTACATGGAGTGAAAAAGGTCAGTCTCAAACCATAGCAGGGACAACAGGAGGAGAGAAAAGATGAGTGGGACTGTGACCTGTGGATTTCCAAGGTGATAGAAGAGGCCTGTCTACATGATAGAACTGCTCAAAACCATGTAAAAGTGGTAAAGTCTGACTGTGGCCCATTTCAGTTACCAGGATAGTATTAGTCTAGCATTTAAGATGTTACTACAGCACTCTTCAGGGCAATTTCTTATGATGTTATAATTACTTCAAAATAAAGTTCATGCATGTATCAGGAAAAAGGGCTGGGGATGTAGCAAGCTCAGTGGCACAAGTGCCTGCCTTGCAAGTACAAGGTCCTGCGTTTGATTCCAGTACTAAAAAGAAAAAAAAACAAGTATCAGAAAATAGATTTCCACATTCACAAAATGCTTTATTACTGAGAAAAAATTCTTTTCACAGAGATAACTTACCAGGTATTCTGATATGTTGTGTGCATAATGTAAGGATTGAACCTGGGAATGTGTGCTAAGTAAACACTAAACATTCAGTTACATCCTTATCCCAAGATTATTTTGGACTAACCCAAGCCCCTAGCTTCCTCTTATTTCATTACCTGATACTAATAAAAACAAAATAAAACAAAATGAATTAGAAGTTCAAAGTCATCCTAAAGAGAAAACTGAAAATGAGGAAAGATGGTAGGGGTAGAGTGCTTACGTAGGAGGTATGAGGCTGTTTGACTCCCCAACACTGAGAAGAAACAATAGTAAAATTTTCTGAAGTGCTAATATAAGTTATATTATAAGTTATAAGTGCTAATATAAGCAGACCTGTCAAAACCTTGAATTAGAAATTCCAAAATTCAGAGTGCACAAATGCAAAAGTGAAATGGTTGCTGACAAAAATCAGAACATATCTCAGAAATAAAGATTATAAAAGAAACTACACAATACATATAACTAAAAGCAAAATGAATATGGAAGACATAAATAAAAACAGGAAATTGAAACCCCAAAAAATGAGGAATACAATTCAGGTAAAAAAAAATTCCCTGAGATACAAAAAATTAGTCTCTAAAAACAAGCTCGATCAATGCTTCTCAAAAGTGCGGTTAAATAGACCAATATGAAATGAGAGAACATCACTATGACAAATGGACTGGTCTCCAAAAGATGCTGTGAACAGAAAAAGAGAGGAAAACTCCTCTAGATTAAAAGTTAACCAGGCAGCAAATCAAATGCAATGTATGATGTGTGATTGTAGGACATTCGAGGGAGTTTGAATATGGTGTTGATAGATGTTATCAAACAATAATTTTATAGTTGTGACAATGTATTTGTTTTTTGGAAGATACCCTCAGGACAGAGGATACATGGTAACATAATCTGCAATTAAATTGAAAGATTTAAAAACAAATATAGAGATAACAGCGCACACTATTGTTGAATCTCAGAAGGGTATATAGAACTCTCATTTTTTATGCCTGAAGACTTAATATGACAGAAAGAGCACATACCATTGTAGCATTATGATTCTTAAATCCTTTGTGGAAAGAATGTGCCCGTGTAGCTGAGGATGTAGCTTTATTACACTGGTGGTGAACATGGTTAGCATGCACAAGCCCTGGGTTCAGTCCCATCTACCACAAAATACAGAAATGAAGAAAAACTGACCTACACACAGTCTCAGATGGATCTAAGTGGCATGCAAGAGGTTCCTTTTTACAAGGCTTAAAATTTTAGTGGTTGTACCCAGCCACAATGCTACAAAAAGTAACACTGACCTTAAATTATCTTAATTTCCATTTTACCCTTAAATTCTATTTCATTCATCTCAGTATGAAATACAATTTGGACTATTTGGTGAGCAATTCCATGCACTTGTGAGACTATACCACACTTACAAAGAAGCCACTCCATTTCCAGCCCTCCCCTGACTAGAGTTCTCTCCTCATGCAGCCTGGCCCAATACACATCACTTTATACCAAGAACCCCTGAACGCCCTTGTTACCTAACTTTCACTGCACCTTCTCTGCAGGATCTCAACTCTGTATCAAATCTAGCTTAAAAATGCACTCTCACAAGCTCTGTTTCTTTTTCATAACACTTTCATTTTTTGATATCATCTCCTAATCTGATCAGTACTTCAAAATTTCATTCTATTTTGTGTTGGTGTCCCAGATGCAAAATAATCTGTGCCTGAGCCATGGGAATCTTTACAGGATACCACAGTTAGGACAATATAGCAGTTATTTCTCTTGCCACTTTCTTTGTGAGGAAAACAAGAATTCTCAGTTCTGAATATTTAGTCAATTTAATGGTCATAACATTAAAAGAACTGAGGAAAAAGCCACAGAACAGACTAAGGTTAATTATATGTAATTCAACAGAAAAGCAGTTTGTTGGGTTATTTCAGTTTCTTCTCTGAAAAGTTTTCAGTTCTTGTCACAAACCTGTGAGCAACTGAGCTGCTTCTGTCTGAATCTAAAATAGAAAAACATTTATGAATAAACAATATGGGTTAGAGATTAACTTGAGAAATGTACAATTATAAAGTGGATTATATTCTCTAGACATTTCTAAAAATGAAGACAGGGAATAAAATTGTAAGAATAAATTTTTTTGGATGAGATTCAGAGAACACTTTAATACACAAGCTTTGACTTTATGTTTTAGAAGTCTGACATGATCTATAAATGTCAAACAAGAACTAATTCTGTATTGCAGCAAGCAAACTACTATTTTGTTACAACTAAATATTTCCTATACGGAGATAAATGTGAATATATCCACATTTGAAATGAACACTATTGTGTTTCCAGCAGTACTCACATTTAGACAATTATATATGTAAAAGTTCTTAATTCACCTTTAGTAATGCCTCAATGAAAACTTGTCTGCCTTACTGTACTGGATATATTTTACCTGTTTATCTTCTTCTGTGTGTGCCGGATAGTCCTTGGCTTTCATTAGCCATAGAGAAGCAAGCTTCTTGTTGTTTAGCTTCAAGTATGTCTTTCCTAAAAGCAGCAAGTTTTTGCTGTAGAAGTTTGGATCCACTGTACACAAAAAGGAAGAACAAATTTAGCTGAAGGGAAACAGTATTGCTTATATTTTTACAAGTTTAAGTACTTAAATTGTGATAATAAAGTTCTATGGTTGATAAGTTGAGTAGGCTTACTACAATTCTGCTCAACCGTCTTTACACAAAATATCTGTAAAATAATCAGCACTGAATGAATGTCTACTCCATGTCTCATTTTCACAAAAATTTTATAAAGTTGGTATATCCATTGAGAAGCTAAGGCTTCCGAGTGAATGTTAGCTACATAAGAACTGCAATTTTCTTCTGAAATCCTGTTACTGCATCCCAAATCCCTTCAACAGTGGCTACAACATAACAAGCACTCAGTGCATTAGCTGAGAAAGTAGACAAAATCATGGCAGTACATAAAGGAGCAGCATTTGCCAAATGTTATAAGGTAATGAAACTGCTCTTTGGAATTTATAATGAAAAGGAGAGAAATCAACATAATTTTATATGTGCGTTAAGAAATGATTTTCAAGAAACACAAACTTCAAAGTGCTACAAGAAGCATCCCTCCCCTCCAAAAACAACAAGAACAACAACAACAAAAAAACTCCTCACCCTATCAGATCATATCTAAAGCTCACTTGGAACATGAACTGTATTCTCCCTCCAGAGCTGAGACTGTGCCTGGCCCTCTTAACTGACAATCCCTCTGCCAGTGAGATACATCCCATCCCTTTAAAAAAATTTTGAGACAGGAACCAGGCTTAATGGTGCACACCTGTAATCCCTGTACTTGAAAGGCTGAGGCAGAAAGATCGCCTTGAGTTCAAGAATAGCCTGAACTACACAGCAAGGCCCTGACAGGTTTTGGCTGTTACTAAAGTTAATCTCAAATTTTCAATCCTTGTGACTCAACCTTCAACCTTCCTAGTAGCTGGGAATATGGACAGACACCACCACAGCTCATTGGGACAAACAGGATTTTAACACAATAAAGGGGACATTCTTGGTTGAAGGAAAAAACCACCCAGAGAAGCCTGAGGAGGTAAGAGTAGTAAACAGCACCAGAGACCAGAGAGAAAAGACTAGACAGAGGCACTGATATGAGGAGGGATAAGAACTATAGCACAGTAGTGTGGCTGTAGTTTAAACCAACTTATATATTTTGTAAACAACTCTTAAGAGATTTCAGAGCCTCCTGACACAAATAAATGACAGTGTTTAAGGAGATGGAGATAGTAATTACCCAGATTTAAACATTACATATTGTACAGATGTACTGAATTAGCAGTGCTCTTCATAAATACATACATGTTCATTAAAAGAAAAAATTTTAGGCCTATGAATGAAAATATGGAAGTATCTTCTTAATACCTTTGTAAATCTTCACACAGTTATCACCTAAAAAACCTGGAAACCTCTATAGTCAAAGCATACTTTCTGGAACTGAGGGTATGGCTCAGTGGTAGAACCATTACTTGTCATGTGGCAGGTGGCCCTGTCTGTGCTCAAACCCCAATACCAAAAAGAAAACACACCAGGTATGGTGACTTACGTCTGTAATCCTAGCACTCTTGAGAGACTGGGACAAAAAGATCACAAGTTCAAGCCCAGCTGAGGACACTTAGATCCTGTCTCAAAATTTTAAAAATATAATTAAAAACAAAATGTTGGGCATTACCTCAGGACAAAGGTCCTGGGTTCAAGCCCCGGGGGGGGGGGGAAACCATGTTTTTCCTGCATAGAATTATGATTAAATTAACTTCCTTGGTAATTCAGAGCTGTTTAACTTCTGTGATTTAAATATATTTGTATGACAATATTGACATACTTGGTTTCCTTAGGGGTAAGTACAGTGGCTGACCCATTCATCTGTTTAGTCACTGGTAAGCATTACCCTAGGCCAGGAGGATACAACTACAAGCCAGAAACAAAATCCCCATCTTCCCTGAGTTTGTCACCTAGACAGATACATCAAAGTTCATAGTTTGGGATTCAGGAAGCACAGGACAAGCTTCTGAGCCACAAGGGAAGGGTGCTCAGAGAAAATGATAAAAGGAGGTTGACCGGAGTTAACCTGAGTTTTGTAACTCCATGAAGGCAGGGCCATGTTCTTCTCAGGTCCAACCTTAAGTCTGTAAGTTCTTTTTTGTTTTGTTTTGTTTTGTTTTTGGCGGAACTGGAGATTCAACTCAGGCCCTTGTGCTTGCCAGGCAAGCGCTATTCTACTGAGCCATCTCCCCAGCCCCATGTAAGTTCTAATATTTGTAATTATATTTTAAAATCTGAGATAATTTCATTCAGTCATATTAATGACATCTAAAAATGTGATCATAAGGTATCAAAGGCAACAATAAACCAAATTTGTAAATAGGACAGATTAAACACTCCAACATAAATCTTCAGAAAGCTTTTTTAAAAACTAAAACACTAGTTATAAAAGCATTTAAATAGGTCCATTTGTGTAAGATCACTAATAAACACTAGGTCTCCTTAATTACAAGACAATTAGATTTTAGAGTTATTATTTCCAGTTGTTTTGTGGTATATTTGGTAACAAATATTTATATTTCCTACTTCTTTATTAGTATTAATATGGGCTAATTTGTAGGATGATGGGCTGACAACAGTTCTATAGGGTTTTTCTTTTAAAAAATAAAAACATAAAAATGCAATTTTCATCGAAATACCTCTAATTAACTTGTGTAATTTTAAATAACTATCAACCTATATAAACTTCTCAAAAAGAAGATTGGATTACATGAAATGAAAGCATTCCACAAATACATAACTAATTTCAACAGTGGCTTATTCAGCTGATCTTAAGTATTTTAAAATTGCTTTATAATATTTAGTAAAAAAACTAACAGTATTTTATTTTTAAAATTTCATGTATTCAGGGTCAGAGATCTAGCTCAGTGGCATAGTGCCTGCCTGGCAAGGACAAATTCCTGAGTTTGACTCCTGGTACAAATACAAAAACAAACAAAAAAGTATATACTCAGCACTTACACAATTTTTAACAATATTAGTATGTGAAATACAAAGATTACCTTGTTCTGCTCTGTGAAAGTAGCCCAAGGCCTATTACAAACAAAAAGGGCAAACAACATAAAAAAGAGTTAAAGTTGACTCACTTTTTTAAAAAAAAGCATTTTCTGAAAGATCTATTCCCATATTTAATGTCAGGAAATAAATCATCTTAAAACAATCAGTTTCATGAGATTAACACAGCCAAATATAAAAGAATACATGTACTAGTTGTGGTAGTAATTTTTTTGTTATTTAGAATGTGTACTCTTATTACATATCTATATACTCCCCTGTACTCCCCAGTACTGGTAATTGAACTTCTGCATAAAAAGCACTCACCAGCCATGGATAATAAGCATTAATTCTCTGTGATACGATAGTTGAATTGGCTCATTAGACACTTGCTCAAGCCCCTCACTGAATCAGAGCTCCATATGTGTGGACCTTGTAGGACGGCGCTGTAGTTAAGAAATCAGTACTAACGTAACAAAGGACATCATACTACCTCCTCATAGGTGGAACTAGGAGGAGTTGCAAACAACATTTTAGCAATTCTTCTTTGGTACCAAGGCATTTCAGCGAATGTATAACACCTATAGAGAAATACAACAGCATTCACGTCCATTACCATCTTTTTTCACATAAAGAAACATCTTAATAGATACTATAAATGAAATCCTCTATTACACCACTAAACAATTTGCATTTTATTTGCATGATACTCAAGACTTAATATTCACAATGAATTATCTAGAGCCTGAAATGATCCATTAGTTGTATATTTCACGATTGAATACAAATAGCAACAGTACAAGTAGTGATATTATATCATCAATCACTAAATACTGGGCTAAATGGCTCTCTCATCTATTCCTTATAATTGAATGATACAGGATCCGTACTCAGTATTTATTACATAAGGAAAACTCAAAAGAAGTTTAAAAATTTTACCCAAGAAAAATGACAAGGGTGAACAAAATATATATGGATAACAACCGCTAATAATTTGAATCCATTTCCAAAAGAGTAAAGCAAATGATTTATATCCAAAAAATTTTACAACTTCCTGATACAAAGAGAAAAGTTTGAGATCTCTGACTAGAGTCTTGGGGCAGAGACTGTATATGTTCTCTAAGTGCCTCTCAATCATCATTAATCTCTGGTAGTTAAATACGTTCTTTATCCTGAAAAAAATTTACTTGTCTTTTAGAAGCTTTATACAGGACTGCTTACAACGTACCCTTTTACATAGGGTAATAAATATTTGGCTCTATAGACTATACCTAAAGGAAAACATAGCCAACCTATTTCAAGACTCCTACACAAGCAAATATATAACACACTGGTATACTTTATTATCAGGAAAACAATCATCCACCAGCAGATACAAGGTCACAATGAGCATCAAAAGAAGAACTGGGACATAGCTCTGTACAGGACTTGTCTAGCATGTGAGGCCCCTGGGGACAGCACCCTTAGCACAAAAATATAAATAAGTAAAAAAGATTACATTGCTTCTTTTAAACTAGGTGGTATTTAACAAACTTTAACCATGAAAAGATTCTCTTGAGGTATGCTCTTATATTACTCTTATTAATCCCTTTTTATTTGGCACAGTAAATTAAGATACTTTTCCCAAGACAGGAAATTTAAAAAGGCCTTTAACTTTCTAAGTTCTTTTAAGTGCAACTCTGTTTCTAAATGATTTTGAATAACAAGGTTCAACATGATCACAAATTTAGTATCTTCCAAAACAGGTGCTAATTAATGGATTTAACACTCTGAACTCTCCAGAGTATTTTTTTTTTTGGGGGGGGGCAGAACCAGGGATTGAACTCAGGCCCTTGCGCTTGCCA
>NDGN011537447.1:13299-28103 GCA_002564285.1 Tympanoctomys barrerae | reverse complement strand
AAAAAAAAAAAAAAAAAAAAAAAAAATCCGAAACCTTTGGGGGCCTGCCCATTAGCTGGGTTGTTTAAGTGACTGCTTAAATGAAGCAGTCAGGCTCAGGATGCTGTGGTTTGATCCCCAGCTCCTCAAGCCTTGCCAGACATGCCCTGAAGGCATCCTTAGCCATCAAAAAAAAATTCCTTCTGAACTTTGGGGCCGGGAAGATGGCTCAGCAGAATAAGCACTTTCCTGGCAAGCGCAAGGGCCTGAGTTCAATCCCCCGTTCCAAAAAAAAAAGGTGGAAAGATGTCACTGTTTTGGACAATCAGGAAATCATTAGCTAAGAGAGTACGTTGATAAAAGGGGAAGGATGGGCACCACATGTAAGAGAAGAGCAGGCAGTTGAGTTGGAGGCATTTCTGAGAATTGTGGCAATAAAGAAGAGAATAATTCAGGGATAAGTCAGATAAAAAGTGATCACTGCTCTTACCTTTCAGGGAGCAATGATGGGAGGCATAACAACTGTGGGCCAAAATGATAGCACTATGAGGCGAAGATACAGGAGATGGCCATAAAACTATATAAAGCTAACAGTACCTTACTCCTGTAGCTGTCATGGACAATTATGACACAGATGAGGCTAACAGTAAGGACAGGAGATCTCAGCAGCAGCCTGGGAGAAGTGAGAGTGGGGAGCAGTAAGGGAAGGGAGGGTAGAGGATGATCTGGACTCTGGCCGGCCTTTGGACAAAGGAGAGATGAGGAGACTATTCGAGGAAGGGGATTATAATATAGTTTGAGTTTTGCAGTGAGGGAGGAAGTAAAGTCACCAGGCGAGAGTGAGAAGACTGAGACAAGGAAAAGGGACTTGAACTAGAGACCGTTGGAGGACTGGCCAAGGAAGCCCACTGGCTTGCTTATGGGTTCTTTTAAGTGTTCTCCCCCTACACTGGCAAACCTGTACAGCTGAGGGTGAACATGCTGCCCTGCCTCCCGGATCTTCCTCAGCCCCCAAATGCAGCACTATCAAACTGATCTTACTTGGAAATACACATGCCTCATCACAAGCAGAATGGAGGGGATTGTTTTTAGTGCAATGTTCAAGGAACAGCATATCTTTCACCAAAAAGCATAAAATTCTGCATACTCTAGAGAAGAATCCCATTTTCTACAGGTCCCCCAATAAGCCATTTCATTTATTGAAGGATTCTTTTAAAAAATAAGAGCACAGTCTAATGTCATCCAGGTTATGACAGAGCACAACACTCAAGCCACCATATCCCAGGTGTAGGTCTCATTTTTCCCCCTTAAGGAGCACCTGTCACAGGTATGTTACCTTCCCATGATGAACAACACATACTGTCTTAAACATTCTGACAGACCAAAATGATTATATTCAAATGGACTGCTCAGCTACCTTTTTAACTTATAGCCTAGTTAAGAACTCAGAATTGAGCTGGGTGTGTGGCCATGGTGCATACCTGTCATCCCAGCTCCTTGGGAGGCTAAGGCAGAAGGGCTCCAAGTTAAAGACCCTGTTGCGAGAATTGGTTAGGGAAGCTCAGTGGGTAAGCTTCTGTCTAACATGGTCTCAGTACTCACTACTGTAACAACAAGAACAACAACAACAACAACGAGGACAACACTGACAACAGTAACAAAGAGCTCTAGCTTTGAAGTGACAGCCCTGGTTAAAATCTTTGTTCTACCCACTCACTTGCCCTTAGGCAGTTTACTTACCCTTAGCTGAGACTTTGGCTACCTGAGGAAATAGAAATAATACCAGCACCAATTCTATGGGGTTACTGTAAGATGTAGACAGGACAAAAATGCTTCTAGCACGACTGATAATGAGATAGTATTGGCTACATGTGTGTTGTTTTTAATGAGTTATGATACCTCAAGCTGACCTAAGCTACACTTTCCTTTCTCCGACCTTTAAATACCTCTTATCCTCTTTTGATTAAAATTCTTATAGATGCAGCCTGAATATAAGCTCCTGTAAGAAACCCTGAAAGAGTCCTCTGTCTGGAAATTAGCTTTCTTTCCCTGGACAAGCTTTGTGCTTTCCTCGCAGCACTTACTACCGTGCTATCGAGGAGCAAAGGCTTGGTCCTGCTCTTTGGTAGGCTTCTTGAGAGCACAAATCAACTCTATTCCTAGCTGTTGTTCTGCAAGTCATACTACTGTGCTTTGCATAGTCCAAATGATTAACAAAAATCATCACCAACAAAATTCATCCAATAATACTAGAACCATACAGAATAATAAAAACTTAGGAACACTGGAATTTTAAAAGATCTATTTATTTATTTGGTGCAGGGTCTTGCTAGGCAGCTCAGACGCAGTGAGCCACCTGTCTCACTCTCCCTAGTGCTGGGATTATATAAGCCACCACGCCTGGTTTCAGTGGCCAGCAAAGCAAAGGGCTGGCACAGCATGCAGTACCAGGGATCAAACTTGGGTCCTTGCGCTTGCCAGGCAGGTACTTAGATCACTGAGCTATCACCCCAGCCCCTGGATTGTTCTTAAAGATCAACAGCTTTTTTTTTTTTTTTTAAAGGAAAGGTCTATAGGGTGTTCAGGGCCTCACTACTAGATTGGACTCACAGTGATCCACCTGCTTACAGCCTCCCAGGAGCTGGGATTATAGGCGCGCGCCACCACGCGCAGTCTAAGATCAGCATTTTAAAAGAAGATAAATCTTGTATAAAAGCAAGAAAAGATTTTACTTCATAAAAGTTATAAACATTTGTATTTAAAAATATGGTAATATGATATAAGCAAATAAAACAGGTATGCAAACCAGAAAAAATTCAACCCATATAATGAAATGATTTTAATACACAGAGAAGTTATATACATAAATAAGTTTTAAAATATATATACTATATAGAAATATAGTCAGCCCTCTGCATCTCCAGGTACCAGGTGCACAGACTCAACCAACTGTGGAACCAAAATATTTTTGGGGAAAATTGCATTTGTAATAAACTAGTACAGATTTTTGTCTTCCTATTACTTAAGCATAACAACAATTTACATAGTACTTACCTTGCATAAGATATTACAAATAACCCACAGATGATTTAAAATATATGAAAGGATCTATGTAGGTTATATGCAAGTATTAAGCTATTTTATATGAGGAACTTGAGCACCACAGATTTTGGTATTTATGGGGAGTCCTGGAACCAATTCCCTGTAAGTATCTAGGGATGATTATAGTCATACATACATGCATGCACACATACTTTTTAAAAACCATTAAATGACTAACTTATGATCTCAATTTTCTAAAATATGAAGATGAGAGAGTACCATAAATGCAAAAGTATGAAGACATAATCACTTTACATTCTAGCATATTGCTGTGGGTGACATTGTGGTGGAGTGACATTAAAGCCATTTAATACCCAGCTCAGTGTGCTGGTGTACGTGGTAGTATCAGCTACTCCAGAAGCTGAAGAAGGAGAATCACTGGAGCCCAGGAGTTCAAGACCATCCAGGACAACACACACACACACACACACACAGAAACAAGCAATCCACTTAACAAAAAATTACTTTTCTGATAAAACTAAAATAAAATTTACAGCAACAGAACTTACTTTGACAGAACTAAAGTCAAACCAATGATGATCTACTTGCATCCTTAATGGGACTTGTGGGGCTTTTTCTCTTCTCTGGAAAGAGACTTGTGTGACACTATATGAGAAATTAAATTACCTCTGATGGGTGATGTCTAGACTAAATGTACTTTAAAGCCAAAATTTTATAGTTCTAAACAGGATAATAGGGATGGCAGACTTAATGAGATACACTTCTAATTTTATCTCCAGATTTTAAAGGCCTAGAGTTGAACTGTGCACACAAGAAATTTCCTATGACATAACCGACAACCACCTTGCTTCTGAGAGACCACGGTGCTCCCAAAGGAAGCACACAAAGGGGTGAAATCATTACGGGGGCATCTACGTTCCATATACAGAAAACAGGCCACACAAAATGGGCAGAGAAGACCTTACAGGAAGAATGAAAGATTGCTCAGGCTTGAACACTGCTGATGGCATTAAAACCAGTGCATTCCATGGCAGTATATGGCAAGAACCACAAAAACTTTTAAACCTTTGGTAGAGTCACACTACTTCTAAGAATCCATCATAAGGTACCATTACTAAAACTACTATTACTAAGTTAGTTCAACAACTCAGTGAAATGCTATCTAGTTTTTTAATAAAAGGGATAGGAAACATAGAAACAACAACAAAGTATGCTTATAGTAGAAAGCACATTGAAAATGTATAAATCATATTACAACTGCACTATGGAAAGAAAGAAAAATGTACAAAGAAGTGATATTAGTCTTCATAGAATAAAACGTTGAGTTAGCTCCCATGGAGATCTTGGAATTGTTACAAGAAGCCTATGACTCCACCAGCACGGGTGTGTCTTCCCAGACAACAAGCACTAAGAAGTACAATTACTCTGTGACAGCACATCATTATTACATTTAAAAAATGGGAACAATGCCCTAAAGCTTAGAACAAGGTAAGAAGAGCTACTCTTAACCCTCCTTTCAACACTATATGGAAGACTGTGGCCACTACAATAGGCAAGAGAAAGAAATAAAAAGCATTAACATTAAGAGGGAAGTAAAATTTTATTTACTGATGGCATAACTACTTGGATAGAAATATTTAAGGGATCTTTAAACACTGGCTCCAGCAAGTAAATTTAGCAAGCCTGTAAGATAGAGATTACTATACAAAAGTCAATTACATTTTAATATATTAGTAAGAAACAAGTAGCCACAAAAATTCCATTTATAATAGTGTTGAAAACTACAATATGCTTAGTAAAACACCTGTAAGAACTGTATCCTGAAAACGAAAGCACTGCTTAGAGAAAAAAAAAAAAAAAAAAAAAAAACCTACATAAATGGGGAGATAAAGTCAACAGACCAACAGGACTCAATATTAAGATATTAACTGTCCCTAAGTTTATCTACAGACTCAATACAATCTCAGTCACAATCCTCTTTATTCAAAGTGGAAATGCAAAAGCTGATTCTCAAATTTACAAACTGCGTACTAATCGTTTAGAATATACAAAGCAGTCTTTAAAAACAACAAAACTGGAGCCAGCCAGATAGCTCAGCCAGATAGGCTGCTTAGGCACCTCCAGGGACTGAGGTTTGATCCCTGGCACCATGCTGGCCCCGCCCCCGGGGTGCTCTGAGATGGTGACTGAGACTGGGCATGGTGGCCCACCTGCAATCCCAGCACTTGGGAGGCTGAAAACAAACTATGAGTCCCATCTGTGTAGTGAGACCTTGTAGACCCTGTACTAAACACATTAAAAAACAAAAAATTGGAGGACCTTATGCTATCTAACTTCAAAACTTAACAGTAACTACAGTAATTATGAGACTGTGATACAGGCAATAAGGACTGAAAAATAGAGCAATGAAGGCTGGGAGTGTAGCTTAGTGGCACAGTGCTTGCCTAGGACAGGTTCAATTCCTAGTACTACCGAAAAGAAAACGAGTTGGAAACAAATCAATGAAACAGAATACAGAGAAACAGATTCAGATTTACACCACTATGTGATTTGTAACAAAGATACTAGAGCAGAAAGTAAAGCAAAGTTGTTTGTTTTTTATTTTTGTTTTACAAATGTATGTTAGAAAGCAGAATGTCCATGATGGAGCAATAAAATGAACCTGGACTCCTACTTCAAAAAAGACACAAAAAAGAATTTCAAATGTATGTCAGATGTAATCAGATGTGTATCACAGACCCAACTCTCAAACTTGAAACCATAAACCTTTTAGAGAAAAAGTATTGAAGAATATATCATGACTTGAGGTTGTACTGACTTTGATGAAAATGGAAAGCAAAAACAGAGCAAAAAAAAGAGATAAATTAGATATCATCACAATTTAAAGCTTCTGTTCACCAAAAAACACCATTAAAAAACAGGTAAGCCACAAACTGGGAGAAACTATTTCTGAAACATATTTGCCAACGAACTTTGTATTTACAAGTACATTTAAAACACTTCTAAAATTTATTGTAAAAAGGCAAACAATTCAATCAGAAAAAGTCCAAGTTATATGAACAGATACTATATAAAAGAAGATATACAAATGACTAGTATATGAGAAAGTTAACAATGCCATAAAGGAAATGCAAATTAAAACTGTAGAAATACTACTATACACCATTGGAATGGTTAAAATAAAAACAATGGATGGAAGTGTAAAATATATAATAGTACCAACAAAGTTTCTGAGAAATGTCATATTTATCCTATGATCAGCAACTTCTATCTTTTGTTCGTGTTTTTTTTTTTTGTTTGTTTGTTTGTTTGTTTTTATGGTACTAGCGATCAAACTCGAGACCTTGTGCTTGCTAGGCAGGCACTTATGCCACTGAGCTATCTCCCCTGCCCAGCAATTTCTTTACTAGGTATTTTTCTAAGATAAATGAAACTCAATGTAACAGTAACACAAACTCAACAGTAACACAAAACTGCCAGTGAATGCATGTTTTAGAAGATTTTTCTCATAAAAGCCAAAAATCTGAAAATAGCCAAGGTTCTATGCAATACTGAGAAATTCTACTTGGGCTTCATCTTGTTTCCCAGTAAAAGCTTTCAAAGTCCTCATCATCTCCAGATAGGAGTGTCTTTTGTATGCTAACAAGATGACTGGAGGATTGGAGCCTCCACAGAGCTTCAAGATAGTGGCTGGTCACCAGAAAAGCCAACTGTGATTAAAGAGTTGAAATTTTCAGCCCCATACTTCTAACTGATCACTAACAGCCAATGATATAGTATCACGCATCCAAAAACAAACAAAACCCTGCACAAATTATTGAACTGTAGTTAGTTGTATACATGCTAAAGAATTTAGGGAAAGCACAATGATATCTGTAATTTTCTTTGAAATTGCAAAAATAAAGATAAACTGATGGACAAACCAGATATATACATGGAAAACAGGCACAGTAAAATATTAATAACATCTAGATGTACATATAAAGGAACTTACTGTAGATTGTTTTTTATATTTTCTGTATTTTAATTTTTCTCATAATAAAATGTTGAGGAAAAAGGGAGACCACGTTATATTTTAAAGAGAATACAAAAATAAAAGCTAAGACATTAGAAACTAATACACAACTTCAAAACAAAACAAGACAATTGGTATTCAACAGTGGTTGTTATACTGCACACTGTTGTCTTTACTGTGTTTGCTCAGATCACCAGAGAAAAGCATGGAAAACTGGGCTAAGTAAAAATTGTAAGCATTAACTGCCACCTTCAAAAGACCAACAGAAGTTAGTAGTACGATCATCCCAGCTATCCTGTGTGTATACATACATGATTTCTCCTCTTCCTTTTCTTCTTTGCCTCATCCCAACTGTTTATTCCTTTTGCTCAGTTTCTGAGATCAATGTTTTGTTAGTAAATATTATTTTTTACTTTTTTCCCCCATTTTCTAAGGTCTCTTAATATGGAATGCCTTTATAACTTTAAACATTTTAAAGCAAATATAAACAATTTCAAAAAAAGTTAAATATCTTATTTTGTATTTCACAAAAATTAAGCTACTCATATTTTAAAATGTTTGACATGTAATTCAGGAAGAATTTAACAAAATCTTGAATATGTAGCAAATCACTGGTTTTGAAAGAATTACAAATTTACAGCTAATTAAGTGTGTTATTAAAATGTTCTTGCTTTAATGGCTTACACTACACTCTCCTTGTACTGAAAAGCCCCCCTGTATCATTCTATGTAAATGTGTGCTTCCTAAAAGTACACTACTGCCTAGATTCCCTAAGAACCCATCCAGACAGTGCTAGCAAATTGGCTGTTCACTTTCCAATGGGCTTTCTCTTTCAGAAAGCACGAGCTCGTGCCAGGTGCTAGTCAATGCTATCTTGTTAATTTCCAAAACAAACAGAGGAGAGCGCCATGCAATTTCCATTACACACACTTCACCATGAGAACCTGGGTTTACTAGCTTGACACAGCTCCAGGAATAATGGTTTCATTCCTCACTGAAATAAAATAATGTGTCATGTAACTCAGCAATGCGGAATTTCTAAAAAATGTTGTCATGTTAAACACGGTCATATTTTTCAGTCTCCATTATGCCAAAACAAAAGCCATTTGCTGTAACCTACCCTGGGCATGGAGAATTCTCGCATGGGTCTCAGGCTTACCTCATTGCTATGTCATATGATTCCGGATGAATACAAGTCTGGTCCAAAGGATTTGGCTTCAGTGTGGCATCCCCTACAGTTTTGCTCTTCTTTTTGCCCTGCTTCTCATTTGTGACTTCAACACCTGCTGAAGATGTCACAGCAACTCCTTGAATGTGGCTTGAAGAGTCAGTTTGCTGACTACTATAATCATTTTAAAACCAGGATAAAGAAAAAAAAAATCTTAAAAAGGAGGTTGGGCAGAAAAGAAATATACAGAAACAGCAACCATTCAGTTCATAGAAACAACCATTTATTTATTCAAACCACTGTTAACTGGACTGTTACTTAAAGCCAAAAAATTCTTTACTGATTCAATCTGTGTAACAATCACTCTAGGAGCGATGAGAGAAAAATGGAGGAGAGGAGGAGGAAAAGGAAGAGAAAGTAGGGGAAAGAGCAAGGAGAACATAGGGAAAGGAGAGAGAAGGGAAAGATTATTTCTCTAGGGTAAGAGAGCTGATGAAAAACCCAAGTTATCAAAAGAACGTAACTAAGTGCAGAATAAAATGAATGAGAAAAGGCTCACAGGTAACTTATCATGGTGCACTTTAGAGTGGAAATACCTTTTACAAACCCCAAAAGGTTCTCAAGAGACTCAAACAGATTACTACAAAAGGAAATTGAATCAGACTGGTATCTATTGGCAAACAACAAACATCAGAACAATATCTCAAAAATTCTGAGAAGAAATGACTTTGAATCTAAATCTCATATATGTAGCTAAAGTACCATTAATTTAGGAGGGCAAATTTAAATGTGTCACTATACCTGTTCTCTAGAAAGAATTCAAGAATAAACTGCAGAAAAAATACAATGATAATTACAATATGGACTACAAGTGACAAGCACCAAAACCATTCAAAGGTTTTATGTTAAAACACTGAAAGGGGTACTTAAAAAGGATTAAGATGCAATATGTACATGTGCCAACTCACCATTATGTACCAGAAATGTACTAATAAATAATAAATGAACAGCTGTTTAATTTCTTCTTCCTCTCTCTCTCTCTCACTCTCTCTCTCTCTCTCTCTCTCTCTCTCTCTCTCTCTCTCACACACACACACACACACAAACACGTCTGAAACATACACATACCTACATAAAAATCTAAAAATCCCAGGTCATCTCATGATACAAAGATGAAGAAAGGAAGGCTGGGAAGAGTCCAAAGTTTCAAATCTTATCTGCCAGGATAGACACTTATTAACTCTAGCTCTAGAGGTGACATCAAGGCAAAATTAAGGACAACCCTTAGAAGATGTCCAACTTTGAAATCACCAAAGAAGTTTAAGGTGTAATGGGAAAACAAGAAAACCTGGCAAGTGATAAATCTAGCCAACAACAAAAATAAAAATCGGAAAGCATGACAGAAGATATTTAAGAAGACAGTCCAATCAATACACTAAATATAAATATTAAAATTAGATTAAGTCAAATAATATCCAGCTATGTTTATAACAGATGTTAATAAAAATTAAACATCATAGAAAGTATAAAAACAAAAAAAATGCAAGCATACTCTGAAAAGGCAAATACTGCAATAACATTAGGAATCAAAATAAATTTAAAGGCAAAATCTATAAGTGCAAGCGTAGTTTATAAAAGTATGAATTATCAAGATATAATAGTCATGAATCTTTAAGTATCTGAATATCTAAAAATATTATGATTTAAAATAATCACAATGTCAGTAGGTACCGATTACATTAAATTATGGCTTATTCATATAATTACTATGCAGACATTATAAAGAATAATAAAGAGTAAAAATCTCTATGTAGGACTTTCGAGAGTCAATATAAAAGTGTTAAAATTCCAAATAGTTGTAAAACATAATCTCTCCTGTGTGCTTTTAAAAAATAATAAATATTATACTCCAAGGTGACAAATGCATATTTACTTTCTGGACGTAACATGTAAGCAACTGTTATGAAACTTAGGCACTTTTTACTGTTTGAATTTTCTAAACAAGCATTCAAAAAATACATAAACTGATAAACACAGGGTTGCCTCATTTGTTCCCCATTTGTAGTTTCTGGTTTTGGAAATAATTTTCACCACTCCACTGTTTGTAACACTTTCTCATGTTTTCTTCTTACACTTTTGGTTTTACTTTATGTCTATGATCCATTTGAAATTTATAAGGACTGAGATGGTCTGTTGCATCCTTAACATATATCAAATGCCTAGCAATTCTCAAACACTATTTATTGGATAATTATTAATTGAAGTGTAGCCTTTTATCAAAAATTCAAAAAAAATTAAATTCCAACTATGTGATGGTGGATCTCAGACACTATTCTAGATTATTCTATATCAACACTGAACTGTTTAATTACTATGTCTATTATTAAGCTTTACAATGCACTATGTTATCTTAGGAGACTAGTTTTCCCCTACTTTACTCTTTTCCAGAATAAGAATATTGTTTCATATGACCTTTATTATTATTTTGTCAAAAGAAAAAATATCAATGAATCAGGTAGTCTCAAAATAGCAAATACATATATGCTCTTCTTTCAGGATTACAAAATGCTAATAAGTTTATCTAGTTTCTCTGCTTTTGTGCTATGAGGACCTGAACATTAAAAATGTAGCTCTTGGGCTGGGGAGATGGCTCAGTGGAATAAGCACTCCCTTGGCAAGCACAAGGGCCTGAGTTCAATCCCCGGTCCCGCAAAAAAAAAAGAAAAAAAAGTAAGAATGTAGCTCTTTTATCTATGGGCTGATAATTTATGCTAAAGGGAACAGTGACATGAGTATGAAGCGGTCACTGCTAGTCACCTCACCTAGTGTCACTGATGCACTGTGCTCCGTTCGCGCTGCTCTCCACTGTCTCTTGCATGCATTGAAGCTGACCTTTCTGTGCAGGTAGTGTTGGTTTCCCCATGCATCCCTGTGTAGCCAGTCCATTCGTTTCACACAAAACTCTGCTCAAATAACCATGTAACAAGCCACTCATCTACAGCAGCTACACTGCTCCCCAAGACACTGTGACAGCTTCCTGTCTTAACTTTACCAACTGCATCAATTCTTTTACTAATTTACTGTCTGTCTCCAACATTAAAATATAACTCCGCAAGAACAGGAGATTCACTGGCTTGAATGCTGCCTTCCTACTGCCCAGTAAAGAACAGTCAACACATAATAAAAGAAGGCAAAAACACTAGGTGCCTAGAATTTGTGCCAGTTAGCAGGCTGGCTAATGTAAGAGAGAATGGCGATACTACTAGAGTACTTGTATTCACCTGCAGAATGTTCGAATATAATCTTGGTTGACTCTGATAAAGCCAGCACACTGCTGGAAGGATTTTGGACCTAACCCTTTCACTTTCTTCAGCTGCTCTCGGTTGATGAAGGGACCATTCTTCTCTCTCCATTCAATAATATTTTTGGCTCTGTTGGCATTCAGACCTGCAATATGCCTAAAATAATAATAATAAAATAAAATTAGCGGATGAAAAAGAAAAGTCTCATCCACAAAGACAATGACATAAAACATGTGGACCATAAAAATCAAACATGACTACATTGCTATTATGTCAAAAATAAATTAACCCAAAAAGCAGTTAAATCAAAAAGACAAAGAGAGCCAGCAAGACAGCTCAGCGGTCTAAAGCTTTTCACTTGTTTTGGCGAGTGCAGGACCAGGGTTCAATCCCTGGTCCTGCATGCCATGCAGGCCCTGCCCCAGGGGCAGAGCATGCTGAGCTGCCAACTGAGTCTGGACGTGGTGGCACAGACCTGTAATCCCAGTGCTGGCAAGGGTGAAAACAGGAGGATCACTAAGAGCCTGAGCTGCACAGTGAGACCCTGTACCAACTACATAAATGGGGCGGGGGGAAGGACAAAGTTAAAAGAACTGTCTATGAGGAAAGAAGGAAAAAAATAGAAAACAATGACAAAACTAGTTGCTGTCAAACATGCTAGTTAACAATGATGCAAGAAAAAAAACTAACCCTGTTTCTACACTACTGACATTCCTTTTATTTCTCAATCAGAAAGTAATGCTGCCTATTTTCATTTGCTTGCAAAGGGACTTAGTGAATATACAACAGCTATACTTGTGTTCTACCTTTTCTGTGTGCTTGTTTTCATTAAAGAGTTGAACTTAAAGAGCAGTACGTATGCATGAATGTCAAGGTTAGAATAAAGCCACCAGAAATGATCATTGGCTTGATGTTAATTTAATGATTATTATTTCATAGACACTTATGAACTTAAGAGTTCTTAAGTAGACTTATGTTTACCATCCTGTATTTGGAATAATGAAATGTTTATAGCTATGACCAAAAAACAAACCCTATTTTCCACTATACCAGTTTTAGGGGAAAAGGTCCAGATTGGGAAATTTCCTGCTCCATCAGTAGATGTGTGTAATAAAGGCAAGATTATGAACACAGAAAAAGCAGCTTTTCTATAACTACAGGGGAAAAAAAGACAAAGTACTGCACATAAGGTGCAGTTGTATGATGGAAATTTTGATAGGTGACTTGTAAAATCACAGTAAAAATATGGTAACTATACCTTAAACTTTCAGAAGTCCTATTTTGGTTACAGCCAGCTTTGACAGTTGCATGCAAGACACTGAACTAGTGAAAAACACCTACTCTCATGTGGTGGGAACCAGTCCTTTTCCATGTTAACCTTATTTAAATTCTATTAGCGACACTAATGTAACTCAATGGTTACCATATGCTCTTCACTTTAGATTTGCAATATTAAAAATGATAATGTGGACTGTTACAATTCTTTCCTTAAACGATGTCTTCCTTTCTAAATGATTGTCTAAAGCAATATATAAACCCACAGATTTTCTACACTGGACAACTTTACACACATGTCCTCTTGTTCTGGTGAGTTTGAACTAGGCAGCCAGTTATTCAAGATTCTGTGATCTTCAGCCACAAATTTCTTGTCTCACCTTAACAAAACTTCTGAACAGATGTTAATATCAACTCCCACAAAGCTGACACATTCTTCCACAACACTGTCCAGTGTTGCCTTGAGTAAAGTCTGGGATACATCATGCTGAAAAGACAAAGATCAAGTATCAACCCAAAGTGAAGGAGATGCAGATTTTGGATTCTTCCATTATTTTTCCTACACTACCAGTCTTTGACTAAAACGCACCATGGTAAATTTCTTCATTTCTCTTAAACACACTGCAGCACATGTAACTGAGCTGAACTTAAGGAATCTGTGTTTTCTTAAACTTTAGGCTACTTCTACATTGACTTGAAAATAATACCACCAGTATTTTTCGCTTGTCTGAAATTCTGCCTGGAGTAGCAATTCTTGAACTTTAGCCTACATTAAAATCACCTTTAAGGATTATTAAAACACATCCAAAGTTTTGATTCAATATGTCTGGGGAAGAGCCTGAGCATGTACATTCTAACAGGTCCCCAAGCAGTATTATAGCCGCTGCACCACGCTTTAAGACACGCGGGTCTCTATTATTCAAGCACTGCCTTGTGGTGTTATCACTACATCAGATGTTCTTAAGAGCACACGGAGAAGCCAGTACACTAATATACGCTGCACAGTAAATCAAACTATCATGTTTAATCAAATTGAAGCTAATGTTGCACATAATAAGCTCCATTATTTTACATACCACTAAAAAAAAAAAAAGAAAATATGCTGTCAAGCCACCTCACAATGCTTTATTGCTTAGAAATGTTATGAATGTTAGGACCTTTCTAGACTTACTTAGAAAAAATTGAAATCATATACATAATAATCATAAGTCACCTAAACTGATTGAGGCTGTCCTAAAATTCCCTCACAGGTAGCATCTCACTGCTCGGAAGCACTCTCACACTTAGAGGCATGGGGGTGGGTGTCAAGACTTTCTAGGTGGTATTGTCTCGGGGGCTATGAAGACACATGGCCACATCTTAAAAGAAGCTATCAAAAGAAGATATTTGGGGCTACTATACAATTCCCAATCCTACCTGAAATGGTTTATTGTTCAATAACTGTCAACTAAAAAAGAAAAGCATTTGTAGTGCAGTCACAACTTTAGGATTAACAACCAAGTCCACACAGAAAGTTCACCAAGATTTATCACAAGGTCAACAGCAATTATAGGACACTAGAATTGTAAAATGCATCCTATTTCAGAGAAATGAAAAGATAAGATGTGTCTTACAATGATGAAATACATTCTTTTTTTGAAACACACTCTTCCAAAGTAAATCTGATTCGCTACTTGAAGGTAGGGTGCTATAATTAATACTGATGTTAGTCATAATTCTAAAATTAATGATTTTCTACTTCATGTTCTCAGTCATGAACTGTAAGCCAGCAAACTTTTCCAAATTTCTCAAGGAAATAAGGAAGGCAATATAGTAGAGTCTGTGGAGGACTACCTGAACAGCTCTCCTTGAAAGAAGAGTGACTGTCTCCATTTTGACTGAGCCTGACCCAGTTTCCTCGTATTGTTCACTACAGAGCTGGCCAGGACTTCTGTTTATGCTTCAACTGGCCTTAAGCAATGTATATTGGTCTAGCTGAGGTGCTGGTGATAGTCTTTGAAGG
>NDGN011537447.1:0-11728 GCA_002564285.1 Tympanoctomys barrerae | reverse complement strand
CCCAGGGCAGGTGCAGCAGCCACACCCATAGTAATCAATCACAAACTCCAGAAGCCACCCCAAGACTACATGAGGCTTTGGGGGGGACACCTAGACACAAACCATAACAGAAGGAAAGGTTTATTTAGCTCACAGGTAGTTGAGGTTTTAGTCCACACTCAGCTGGCACCAAGCCAGACTGGCACATGGCAGAGGGCAGCAGTTCATGATGATGGAAAACAGCAAAATAGCAAAAGGAAGGAGTAGCAGGAACAAAATGGTCACAGAGACCAAGTCTGTCTCCCTTATGTTGCATTCAGGCTATCCATCTCAGGCTAGGTGTAGTGCTTACACCAATAATCCTAGCAGTACTTACACTCATAATCCCAGCACAGGATTATGAATTAATCGCACACTCTAGAAGTCCACCACATCAGTGCATGAGGAAACTCTGGGAGGACTAGATACAAACTATAACATTCCATGCCTGACTCCTCAAAGACTCATGTATATCCCTTTGTTAAAAAAAAAAGTCATTTTAGTCTGTCTTTAAGAGATGTGAAAGTCCTAACAGTTTCAGCATTGCTGAAAGGTCCAAGTCCTAACTCTTAGCTGTGTGCCCCTCTACAAATGAATAGTTAAACAACTGAAATATTCAAAGGTACAAGATAAATACTACCATTCCAAAAGGTACTCACAGGAGGATACTAAGCATTGGGACCAAAGCAAGTCCAAAATACAGAAAAGTGAACATTAAGTCCTATAGTCCCATGAGGAACATCTGAGGCAACCTGGGATGAGTTGTGAGCACTAAAGGCCTTACAAGGCTCTGCCTCTAAGGCACTTTTGGTGGTAGCTCCCATGGCTTCTCTCTTAAGTTGGCTTTGCTCCCTCCTTGCAATGTGCCTTTGATGATCCATGTTTCTGGATTTTCCAAACTTCTGGGGCTTCCACTGCACATTCAGCATCTCACTCTCAGCTTCATACACTTCCTCTCAAGGGCACACTGCCTAGTCTACAGGCCTTTTGAAATTGAGGTGGAAGCCTTCTTAACCCCAGAATTCTTGCATTCTGCCTGCACCTAAAACCAAAGCCACATGGATGATGCCAAGGTCTGCTGCCAGCCAGAGCAGTAGCCAGGCTTCCTTCTCTCTTGGCTGTAGGGGTCAAATGCCTGGATTGCTGAGCACTGTGAACCTGATTCTGAGGAACAAATTCTTTATGCCGGCACCATTCTGGAACAAGGTGTGGCCACCATAGCCATTCTGGAACATGGTGCTCTGCAGTTTTCTCTCCAAGGCAAAGTCGCATGCCATTGCAGTTCTGAAGCTGCAAAGGGCGGAGACCTGCACCTCCTGTGATGCCCTCAGGCTATTTTTTCCATTCTCTTATTTCTTCCTGGCAGTGGAAATCCTCTCAGCTCTGTCTTTGCAGGCCAAAGCTTTATTGGCGCTTCCTTTCTGGCCAAACTTACAACATTTTAAATCATCCTGCTGTGCTCTTCGCTCTTGATTCTCAACATAAATCTGACTAAAAGCCCCAACAATAGCCATGTTACTGCTTTAACATTCAACTGCCTTGAAATTTCATTTGCAAGATTAAGCAGTCTGTCATGCTTAATCTCAGTCTCAAGCAAAAATCTCTGGACGCAAGCAAAATGCAGACAAATTTTTTGCCAAGTCAAAACACGCACTGTCTGGAGTCTAATAACCAATGCAGTCTTTCTTCCCAGAAGAAACTTCCCCAGGCTGGTCCTTATAAGCAGGATTTTGTATTAGCATTCTAGTCTTCTGAGCTCTGACCAGAATCTCTGTTCTAGTGTTTCTCTTGTAGGTGACATCTCAAAACACTATCTCTTCCCATAAATCATACCCAAAGGCATACAACCCACACAGTCCAGCTTAGTCACAGCAGCAATCTCACTTCTCTGGTACTGAATTCTGTCTCAGTTACTCTTCTCTCTTTGCTGGGATAAAATACCTAACACCCAAAATTAAGGAAGGAAAGGTTTATTTAGCTCACAGGTAGTGCAGGTTTCAGTCCGTACTCAGTTGGCTCCAAGCCAAACTGGAACATGACAGAGGGTAGCAGTTCATGGTGGCAGAAAACAGCCAAGAGCAAAAGGGAGGAGTAGCAACAACAAAACGGCCACAGAGAGCAAGTCTGTCTCCCTTATATTGCATTCAAGCTACCTGCCCCAGGCTGGATATAGCACCCACACCCACAATCCCAGCAGCACTTACACTCATAATCCCAGCACTGAATCATTAATTAATCACCAACTCTAGAAGCCCACCCCATAACTGCATGAGGCTTTGTGGGGACAACTAGACACAAACTATAACAATACAGAATGGTTCAAAATCACTGGCTTTCAAACTGAAGGCTGGATCAATTCCTGCATTAAATTAATTTAGTAACTTGCCATCAGCATAAAATATCAAGAAAGAAAAAGGATGGACCACATAAAGTATGAGGAGCACAAGTCAGATAGTCAACTGAGATTATCATGGGAGAAGAAGAAAACAAACTAGCTGAGAATGGACATGTGGCTCAAGGCGATCTCATTTGATATTCTGCAACACTAGTCAATTCAATCACTGATGGAGGAAGACATTTAAAGAGTTATAAAGCAAAGTATGTGAGAAGTACAATATCTACTGGATACATACTGATTCAAATGAGTTTAATTATAAACTATATTTCAGAAAGAAGATTCCTGATTATAATTATTTTTTCAAATTCTCAAACACTGTAATGTTAAGTACAAGTTATCCTTATAATAAGTCAGAATAAGCTTAGAAGAACACATAATGCAGTAAGACTATAGAAGTAAGCTCAACTACCACATGCAGGTTAATAGAAGGGTTAATAGATACAAAAGTCATGGGGAAAAAATGACTCTTGGTCATCTTTGACATAACTTGAGATATTTTAAATAGAAAGGGATAATTCTAAGACTTTAACTTAACACTTTCAAAATTAAAACAGTGGAAAAAAAGATAGCAGCAAAATGCTGCCTCTCCAGGACCTGGAATTGACACCTGGAAAACAACTTAGTTCAGAAAAAATGAAGTAAATCTCCAAGAATCAAGAAAGAGTCAAGAGGAATGCATATTCTCAGACTATGGCAGCCAGCACACAGTGGGAGACTGTTCTTGATGAATCTGAGCTTCTGGATTAACCAATTCTAGACTAGCTTCTCCCCTGGGAGTTTTTTTTTACAATGATACTTCCTTACTGTTCAGAAAAAGAGCCATCGATACCATTGCTGCTCAAGACACTATGACTTGGG
Organism: Tympanoctomys barrerae; assembly: GCA_002564285.1. NCBI lineage: Eukaryota > Metazoa > Chordata > Mammalia > Rodentia > Octodontidae > Tympanoctomys > Tympanoctomys barrerae. Next base: position 8,454 of record NDGN011537447.1, on the reverse strand, counting down.
ATGTCTGGTACTCTTCTAACTGAAACACTTTCTCTAGTAGAAAGACAAAAGCAATAAAAACAAGCAACACTACCAAAAATCCTTGAAATTTTACTATTGGCCTTATTGGAAGATTTTATAATAACCATCTCACTGAATCTTCATATATGTATGTATATATATATATATATATATATATATATATATGTATAATTTTTATATAATATCTTCATATGTAAGAATTTTAAGACATAGTATATAAAGTAAAAATACACCTGGAGGGGACTCACACAAATGAGTGATAGAATTGCCATACCCTGAAGCACTATGGGGCTTTTAAAAATTACACAGCAGATCAGTTATTTCACCATACTTAGCATGGAAAAAGGTAAAGACAACATATTGAGTTAAAATTTAATTCTAGCAGCTACTTATGCAAGAGAAAATGCCACAAGCACTTTTCTTGACTATAACCACAGATTTCACTTACATTCTTCCTTATGTTTCTATCCAGGATATAGTAAAGAGTTAACACTATTTTCTAAAAGTAAAAATCTTAGATACCTATGAAAGGATATATTTTTTATAGTTCTATACTGTGCTGAAAATAATGTCTTTGGTATTAAAGCACAAACATTCACTTTGCCATTTTAGAAACATTTTCTAAGTAACTATTATATATCAGACACTGTAACAGTTGTGCTAGGTGCTGAGATTATAGGAAAAATCACATGGATTCCAGTCTTTAAGAAGCTCCACTGAGATCTGCTGAAAGCTGCTATGTGACACACTGCCCTTGTGCAGTCACCAGCACAAGAAGTGAGAAGCCCCTAGGACTGACTGTGCTGATATAATCCCTCAGGACTTACTACCAGGAAAAGGGACTGTTCCATTTTTTAAAAGAAGTTACCAAACTTCAATTATGAGGCAAATTGTTTGAACGGTATAAACAGTTTCTAGAACTCAAGGACATACTATTTGGGTGATAACAGTTTTATAAAATTTATGAGATTTTTTAAAAAGGAAATACAAGTGGTCATTTATGGCAGCCAGCTTTTTTGAGGTCAGAATCCACATTTTTATTATTATTCTACCACAAACTTCTGAAGAATCGCTCATCAAACTGCTGCTTTTAAATTATCTCACAATTATTATTTAAAAAGAAAGTCCTTCCAGATGCAACGCTGTGGACTACTGTTTCTACAATGACACAAAATTTCACTATGTAGACACCATATTAAACAACTTTATCTCCCAGTGCTTTTGGTGCAATATTCCTGAGTTACATTATTTTGCTTAGCATTATCATTCACATCCCTTTGTGTCCCTTCCTGTCATCAAAATACAAAATGCAGCTTGTAGAGAATTGACAATTGGTGGTAAACTTGTAATACCCAGCTGAACTGAACCAGTGTGGTGCTGGGTGTGTTATGATTCGTGTCTAGTTGTCCTCCCAAAGCCTCATGTAGGTCGTGGAGCAGAGGCAGCTGGAGGAGCAGCAAGGGGCTTGAGGGGCGGGGCCAGAGGACCTGGGCGGGGCTCGACGGGTGGGGCTGAGGCGCAGAACCATTAAACTGGTAGCATGTGCTCCCCACTACCCGGTGGTCTCCCTAAGGTGAGGAGTGGGTCATCATGGACATGGTGGTGCCCCAGCCTTAGTTCAGACCTGCAGAGCGGGGCGGCATTGTCTGCAATTGAGGCTCAGGCAGACAGATGTTTGGAAAGAACAGAGGCACTGGCCCTCTCTTCCAAGCAAGTAAGGCTCCAAGGTCTTGCTATGTAACTCAGGCTGTTTTAAACATGAAACCTCCAGTAACTGTGAGCTAAATAAATCTTTCCTTCCCTCATTTTGAGTGTCAGATATTCGTCCCAGCAATGAGAGAACAGTAACTAATACAGTGTGGAAGGCTCACCTGAGGACTGTTGCCAGCAGGGTAAGAGGCACAACTGGAGAAGAAAAGAAGCTATCGGAAGCTGCTAGAAAGTTGTTGGTTCTCTTAAAGGAGCTTGCCATACTGGCTTTCCCGATGAACTCGGCTGTTCTCATCATCGAAGGAGCTCGGGATCTCATCCCTAAGGATGGCTACAGTTCACTTTGGGGGGGCTCTGGTCCTCATCTTGACCATTGCTTGGTGGTGCACTGTTCAGCCTCCTGGAGAAGCTTGTCACAGTAGCTTTCCTGATGGGAACTTGGCCGTCCTCATCACTGGAGGACCTCAGGACCTCACTGTTTTTTGTTTTTTTGTGGTACCAGGGATTGAACTCAGGTTCTTGTGCTTGCCAGAGAAGCGCTTATTCTGCTGAGCCATCTCCCCGGCCCCAAGGACCTCACTGTTGCTGAGGATGGCTGTTGTACTTTTCAGGGGAGTTCTGGTTCTTAATTTGAACATCCCTTTTTGGCTCCAGAGCCGATCCCTCAGCCTGCTGGCACAGATCCTTCATCCCGCTGGCAGACTTTCTAGCTTTCACCACTGACCTTTGGGCCTTCCCAGTGCAGATCTGTGAAACAGGCCTGCGTGAAACACTGTCATAGGCTCTAGGTCTTCAGCTGGACTCATGAAGAACATTGTCATGGGATCCAGGCCCCCAGTTGGCTTCTTTTGGTCTTAGTGTGTGGACAGATTTGCTGCACTATTTTTATATATGACTCCTTGAGTGACTAGTATAAAATAATCTCATAAATTATGTGTCCTGTATTGTATTATTCCCCTTTGTAACCCCCAAACCACAGTACAACTCAACACTAAAATGCAAAAGATCTTTGCATGGAAAATCTACCCAGTTTTAAATAAAAGCAAATTTAATTCCTCACTTTGCATCCACATTTCTTTGACTGATATATGACACTTAAAACAGTCACCCAGGGGGATGTGTGAATGTCCAACGGCAGATAAACTAACAGGAGAGTGAGAAACATTCGAGGAAACAGAAAAGTGTGCTCTAGTTCTAGTTCTTCAAATCCAGTATACAAGGAGGTTTTTATGCACTCCTTTTCTGATGAGGACAGAGTTCAGGACCATAAAATAATTTAGCTATTGAAAACCAGGGTTCTAACAATACTGCTAACACATGCAATGGTGCAACTACTATTGAAATAAAGGTTTGAAAAAGGTTCTTTCATAAGTACACTTTTGAAAAACATACTTGGAACACTAGCATAACATTTTAAAAACAATAAATAAACTATAGCAAACAACTTATTGTATTTTTGGGGCACTGAGATTAAGATAGCAAATTGCTCTGATCTTTCAGCATTGAAGGAATTTTTCCCAAACTAGAAATTCATACTAAAATATGATCAGTAAAGTTAGGCATGGTGGCGTATATCTGTAATCCCAGCAAACTGGGAGGCTGAGGCAGAAGGATTGTAAGTTTGAGCCTAACCTGAGCTTAGTGCAAAGGCCCTGGGTTCACTCCCTAGAATTACAAGAGAGAAAATGGGGTTATGGGGTGACTGGGAGGGATAATGAAAGAAAGCAAACAAAGGAAGAAAAAGAGTAAGGGGAGAGGGATGGATAAGGGAGGAGGGAAGAGAAAAAAAAAAATCCAGAGTGGTCAGGGGTCCTAACAGGAGATTTAAAAAAAAACCAATCACAGAAAGAGGTTCTCTTTGCACAACTTTCTCAGACAAAGCATGTGGAAAGTGTACAGAAGATTCCTCAACTCTCTCTGGATCCAAGCATCAGCTTGCACGAGCTTATTGTGTTATATAAAGCAATTATTTAAGCCAACCCAATAGAGAAATCCCTGGAACGACAACTGTTTTATTTGTCCTGCACAAGAAAATGGAAAATAAATTATAAAAATAAACTTCCGGGACTTGAGCAATCCCATTCCTAGCACACGAACCTCTGAGGGTGCCTAATAAGTGTCTATGCATGTTCAGGGACAGCCTCCATTGGGAACAGCCAGAACTACTATGCTTCCAGGACACTGTCTACCCTCTGCAGCTAAAAATCTACAGCAGCTCTTCTGTGCCAGGCCTAATGGCAGTCTTGGCCTACAAGAATGTGGCTTAGTATCTGGCAGCTGATTTTAGCTGCGAGGGGACAGGCATGTAGGACTATGATCTCAGAGACAAGAACATTACTCAAGATGAGCCACACAACTGCCCAACTTCCGTCTGAGGACGCCTTCTAGGTGGTTCACAAGCAGAGTGTGCCATCTTACCAAGCTGGGAAGACAGAATGGAGACCAGCAGTGCTGAAGCAACCAGAATTTTAAAAGCATACCAGAAAGAACCAAGCCTTGAAGAACAGAACACCAGAAGTTTTTAAAAAGAGATACCTTAAATATTTATTAGTAAAGCTGCACATACCCAGGGCACAAAGACAATACCACAAGTCCGGAGGAAGCTGTGAATTACCTGTCTGGAAGTTGTGAGTTGTACAGAGACTCCTGAGACTGCGCAGAGCCTAGAGGCAGATGTTCTACCACTTTGAGCCCAACAAATACTTAGTTGAAACCCGAGGAAGGGAAACAATGGGCTATTCTAGACCTTAGTTGATACCCCAGGAAGGGAAACAATGGGCTATTCTAGACCTGGAGCAAGGGTGACCAAACATTCTCCCTAACAAGCTGTAAAAAGCAGCTTCACCCAGGAGTTCACTAGAGAATTCTATCAAACATGTAAGGAAGAAATTACACTAATTCTCTATAACCTCTTCCAGAAGACAGAGGCAGAGGAGTGCTTTCTAATTCATTTTATGAAGCTAGCAGTACTCGAATATAAAACTAGACAGGTAATTCAAAAGACAACCAATATCTCTCATTAACAGGGATGCAAAAACCACCTCATTCCAGGTATCCATGCTGCATTTCATATTCAAGAATCGATTAATGGATTCCTTTACATAAATTGGCCAAATAAGAAAAATCAGATGTAATTCTATCAAAGATGAAACAAAACAAAACAAAAACAAAATCTAACACCTATTCAGAGTAAAAACTCAGCAATCTAGGTATAAAAGGGGATCAACTTAGTTAAAACATCAATGAAAAACCCCTATGACTAATATAATATTTAAAAGTATGAAACTAAAATTTTTCAATAAAATCCAAGAACACAAGTATGCCCCTTGTCACCATTCCTTTTCAACACCACACAAGTCCTGGGTAATACAATAAAACAAGGAAATAAAAAGTATAAAGATAGCAAAGGAAGAAATAAAACTTTATCAATGACTTTTCTGTCTATGCAGAAAACTCAAAGAAATCAACTAAAAATTCCTAGAACCAAAAAGTAGATAAATAAAAATTCCTAGAACTAATGTGCGACTATAGTAAGGAGGCAGGTGAATACAGAGTCAGTTATAGTCTTACATATCAGTACGGAAGAGTAACATTACAAACTAAAAATACATCATCACTTGCATTAGCAAGCCCCCCCAAAACACTAATTATGAGTATACATTTTTATTTATGACTTATCTGTCAAAATAAATATACATGAAAAAAAACTATAAAGCTCTGGTGAACCCTGGTGTGGTGGTGCGTGCAGGAGGCATGAAGCAGGAGGAGTGCTGTGAGTTCCAGGCTACCCCGGACTACATGGAGAGCTAAACTACAGAAAAAGGCCCTGTCTCAAAACAACAACAACCCTGGTTGTTGAAATAAATCACAGAATTAAACGATTGGATGGCTGGGACGTCCCATGAATGGAACAACTCAAAACTACCAAGATACTAGCTCTTTCCATCTTGATCTACTGATTCAAAATAACCCTAATTAGGAGTATCTGCCAGGTGTGGTGGGAAATGCCTGTAATCCCAGCACTCAGGAGGCTGAGGAAGGAGGATCAAGGCAAATGCAAGGCCAGCCTAAGCTGCACATCAGCCTGTGCAGGCTGACTTCAACATCAGCCTGAACTACATAATAAAATCCTATCTCAAAAAAACAAGCACAGCAAACAAAATCAAAAAAAGAAGATGGGGACCAGGGAGACAGCTCAATGGCTTAAGCATCTGCCCAGCAAGTATAAGGTCCTGAGTTTGATCCTCGGTACAAAAAAACAAACAAACAAACAAACATGGCAGAGCAGTAAAGAGCAGCAAATCAGCCGCTCTGAGATTTAAAATCTACAGTGAAAAATAACTGGGAGAAATAACAGGAGGGAGGTGGATTCCTAGGACCCAGGAAGGCTCTAAAGGGAGAACTGAAGCTCACAGAGGAAGTGAAGAGACAGACCTCAATGCAGAAACAGGAGGTGGCAAACTGCACGTTCTCCCTGACTCCCAGCTCTAAGTATGAGAGAGAAGGAACAAATCTACAGGGATACAGACAGGGCAGATGACGCCAAGGGCCCCAAGGAGAAACGGACCAGTGAAACAATGCCGTGGGTGCTGTGGGCTATAACAGCTGAGGGTGGTTCCAATCCAACACTCGGTCAGGGCCACTGCAGGGGTTGCTTGGCCGGCTGCCACTTAAGGCAGGGCCAGCTGAATCTGGAACTTGGAGGAGCTCTGGGTTGGCTTCATTGCAGGTTCCCAGTGACTGGGTGACGGACAATCACAGATGTGCACAACCTGGGAGTTGAAGTCAGGTCAGCAAGAGACACCCAGAGTGCTGTAGGCTGAAAAACTGTGGCCCTAACCTCATACCCAGAGGCCAGGATCAGCTTAAACTTCCGTGGAGTTGAGAGAACCAAAGTCAGCACCCTGTGCTACTCCCGCTAAGGGCTTCCTGGGATTATCCACCACAGAGGTGGGGCTGTCTGCTTCCTCGGAATAACAGTGCATACAACCATAAAAAACAAGCATTAATGGATTTTTAAAAAATCTTAAGCACTAGTACAACTGTAATGAGGAACCTCAAACCCCAACTGTTACAAATACATCAACTAGACAAAAAAATCAACAAAAAAAAATCAGAGCTGAACTAAACCTTTGAAGAAATGGGTTTAATATACAACTACAGGATGTTCTGCCCCACAACAACAGAATAGACAATCTTCTCAGCTATACAAAGGACTTTCTCCAAAATAGACCATATTAGCTCACAAAACATACTAAAGTAAATGTAAAGGAACTGAAATTATCCCTTGCATATTATTAGATCATCATGCAATGAAACTGAAAATCAGTAGCAAAGAACAAAAGCTTCATAAATACATGGATATTAAATAACACCCTCTTGAACAACTAATGGGTCACTGATGAAATTGAAGAAATGGGACAGTTCCTCCTTAAACATTTATAACAATATGACATACCAGAAAGTACAGAACCGAAAGAAAGCAGTCTCACAAGGAAAATTTATAGCAGTAAATTCCTACATCAGAAAATCAGCAAGAAAATCCAGCTCCTCTAGAAAAAGAAGAGCAAGTTAAACCTAAAGCTCATACAAAGGAGGAAATTATGAAGATCAGATCAACAACTAATGCAATTGAGAATAAGATACAATACAATCAAAGAGCTGAGATGCAGAAGACCACCTCGATAGATGAAATATTGATTGGACAAAGTTAACACTCATTTATGATTTTTAAAAAAACTACAGAAATTTGGCACAGATGGTCTTTATTTCAATCTGATACAGCCATCTATGACAAACCAATAGCCGATAGCATACTAAATGGTCAAAAACTGAAAGCTTTCATTCTAAAATTATGAACAAAACAAGGATGCTCACTATCACCACTCCTATTCATTATCATTCTGGAAACATAAATTAGAGCAATTTGGTAAGAGATGGGACTAAAAAGAATAAGAATATGAAAGGAAGAAGTTAAATTATCATTATTTGTGGATGATATATTCTACATAAAGACCCCCAAAACCTCCACCAAAAGTCTTCTACATTTAATAACCAAATTCAGTAGTGTAGCAGGATTCAAAGTCAATACTCAAAAATCACTAGTATTCCTATAAACAAAAAACTCACTACAGGAGAAATTAGGGAAACAACACCTTTCTCAATAGTTTCAAGAAAAATGAAATAACTGAACAATCAGTATAACAAGGGAAGTAAAAAAAAATGAAATAACTGAACAATCAGTATAACAAGGGAAGTAAAAGACTTTATAGGGCTGGGAAGCTAGCTCAATGGTCTAAGGGGCTTCCTGGCAAACACAAGGACCCAGGTTCAATCCCTGCTACTGCATGCCATGCAGGTCTCAGAACCCTGGGCACATATGGCTGGCCACCAAAACTGGGCATGGTGGCACATGCCTGTAATCCCAGTGCTGGGGAGGCTGAACAGGAGGATTACTAAGAAGTCCCAGCTGTATAGTGCAACCCTCAAATAAATACATAAACAATTTTTAAAAAATAATTTTTATTCTTTCACAGAGAGCAAATTGGTCAAGCAATGGCCATGACTCATCCACATGGTTGGCACTGACAAAGGATCTACAAACTGTGGTACAGGGTTTCAGAGTAAATCCTAAGGGGATTTGACTGACCTTGTCAGATCCAAAAGTTACATTTCTTGTTCTATAGGTCTTGCTTTATCTTGATCTTAACCATCCAGCAGAAA
>NDGN011537434.1:0-11076 GCA_002564285.1 Tympanoctomys barrerae | reverse complement strand
AGGAGAGGAGAGGAGAGGAGAGGAGAGGAGAGGAGAGGAGAGGAGAGGAGAGGAGAGGAAAAACAACAGGTAGAATAGGGTTTAGGGCCTTGCTCTTCTTAAACTGGCAAGGAAAAGAAAAAAGAAATGAAATGAATTACATGAGGTCAAGTAACATCTAGGAATCTTCAATGTGAAAACTCTGGTAGCACATTCTCAGAATTGTAAAATGACATGAAATTCACCTAGAAGGAATAGGGAGAAGAGGGTAAAAGGACGAATCACTTAATGAAAATGATTAAAATAATGTCTGAAAATTAACCACCTATGAATGTGAAACATCAACATTTCTGGTCAATAGTTATCAAAGACAAAGGCAGTACAGAATAGGATCTCTACTGCTTGTATGATACACTGCTTTTATAGCTTTCAAGACATATGAACACTCTCATACTTCAGGTTCCTTATCAGTAAGAAAGGAAATAATAATATTTGTATCATGAGCATTTTATTTCAGTTAAAAAATACAAGCACTTATCAGTGCTTATTCTGATATAATTAATGATATCGGGCATTTAGAAGATAATGGAAGTGTAATTTTCTCATTGCAATAATTTCTAAATACAGGATAAGCATATGACACTAAATGCAACCATGTAGGTGTTCTACCTTAATCTAGCAAAACTGTATTTCAGTGTTTAATCAGGGTCTTAGCACTGTTAATCAAATTTTGTAGTAAATAGAGGCAGATATTTGGATAATAAACAACAGCTTTTGTTTCATCAGATAATTGGGAAAATTTCTTTCCTTATGTTGCTAAGGAAGAACTATTTAAAATTCATTAATGAAAATTATTTTAAATTATGTTGCAAATATATTATATAGCAGGTTAAGAATTATATATGAAAAGTCTAAAGTAAAATATTAATATTAACTATGATGCATATACATATAGATGTAGGTACAGTTATTTTTTAGGCATGAAATTGCTCATCGGTTACCACGCAGTTTTTGATACTACTTGATAATAAGTCACACTTCAAGAGCTAAAAGCACTGTCCTCCCCAATCTACTCACACTAGGGACACCAGGTGTGAGCTCCAGGATCCCTGGGGTACCCTCACTTGTGACCCAAGAGAAAGTTTCTGTCTTGCCAAATACTAAGAGGAGGCAGATGTCTCATTTGACTAAAATTTTAAACATTATATAGCATAATACCTTAAAGACAAAAAGTCACAATCGCAAAGCATCACTGGGTGGTTTAACGCCACTATTTGGCACAACTCCTGGAAGAAAACGAAGCAGCCACTGTGAAGAACCAATGACTGCAGGACATACTGTTATGTGATGTTAGCCTGTTCTCCAGCTGTGCCAGTTTACTCATTCTCTTGCTTGAATTTGAATAAGGGCCTTGTTTACCAGATACAGACTTTGGTAAAGTTCATGTGACAATGTTCCCAGGAACCTTTCCAAGAAATCAAATCTGCCTGGTCTTAATAAAACTCCTTTCAGCATGACTGCTGAGAGGGACCCAGGAAACAAAGGATGGAAGCTATTATGCACACAGTGGAACTGGAAGGTCACTACCACAGTCCTTTAGCTGTCATGAAAATAACAGTGATCCCCAATAATCTCAAATAAAGCGAATTTAAGTGTGTGAACAAAAACAAAGACAAAAAACAATGTAGGTCTTGAAAACCAGTTTGTCAATGAGCAAGATCAAAGCACCAAATATTTCTTATAGACCAGCTCTCCCTAGTTATAGAAAATAAGCATGCAAATGAATGGTCCTTCCACATAAGAGAAAATCTCAAACTTTATTTAGGGTGTAAATAGAATTACTCCTATTTAACAGATGATTTTTTTAAATTAACAATTAAAATCCCTAAGGCAAAACCATGAACTGATTCTAATGGAATATAAATTTTCATATTTATTTAACAAATTAGACAACCTTGTTTGTAAAGGAATTTCTATGTATTACAGAAAAATGTGTGCCATTGTCCAATTCTGGATAAAAATATTCCATGTGAAAAAAAAAGAGCTGGGGAGATAGCTCAGTAGAAAAAACATTTGCCTGGCAAGTGCAAGGTCCTGAGTTTAATTCCCAGTACTGGAAAAAAATATATATATATGTATATATATTTCATGTGTATAATACACACTAACCTGAAAAAACTCCTAGAAAAGAAAACAAACTTACTTGTGAATTGTACAGCAAAGAAGAAGTTTGTGCAAGTCCTTTGGATTTTCAGCTTTTCTTTAACAAGATCATTCATAGGGTATAGAGAGCATTGAATTCCACCTCCAAATCAAAATTTTGACTCCATTTCTAGCTCATATTAGTTTCCCATTGATGCTATAACAAATTCCCATAAACTAGTATCCTATAACAACAATAACTGAGTTCATGACTTTTCCTAGAAGTCAGAGTTCTGAAATAGCCTCATTGGGGCAAAATAAATTGTTTGTAGGGATGCTTCCAAGTTTGCCATCTTATAGAGGCTGCCAGCATTTACTGGCTTATTATTCCTTATTCAAAGGAATAATTACTTTTTCAAGGGACCTTTTATCCCTCATTCAAAGCTACCAGTGGCCAGTTGAGTTGTTCTTACAAGCATTCTCTTTGATTGATGATTCTGCCTCCCTCTTCCACCCATATAGACTGACTCATAGATACACCCGGATATGTCAGAATAATATCTCTATTTTAAGTTCAACTAACTTGTTATCTTATTTTCTTCAACATTAATTCCTCCATGTGTAGTGTAACATATTCAGGGATTCCTAGAATTATGATGGAGACACCTTAGGGGGTCAAAACTTGATACATATTGAAACTTTCTAGTGTGGTTTGGTGTCAGAATATAATAGTAAATGTACACAGGCCTCTGTTTTGTTTCTGACAGCAAATGAACTTTATACTGATAATCAAACAGAGAATGCAACATCCCTGGGATTCATTTCTGGCACTGTAACTGTTAATACTCATTAATTTTAAAAACAATGAATGAAACTTCATTCATTGAGTTATTTGCATTATTCAATGCTTGATTCTAAATGAATCATAGGAACACAATTGTTTTTTATACAATGACATATTACTTAAAAGCTACTTCCTAATTTCTTTTTATTTCAAGCAGAAATTTTAAGTACTAATTGGTACTTTCAAAAAACTGATAGAAATTAATAGTACAATCATCTCAGCTATTCTGTGAATATATTTACATGATTTTCCCCCTTACTTTTTTTCCGTCTTTTCTCATTTCCTTCATCTCAATTGTTTATTACCGTATATTCAGTTTCTTTCTATTTTATTATATCCATTGTACCTTTCAGATTTTATTTATTTTTTCAGGTTCCTACAATAGGGAGACAATATGACATTGACACATGTGGGTCTGATTTACTTCACTGATTTACATAGCCTCTAGTTGCATCCATTTACCTATAAAAGCCTCAAGTTTATCTTTCTTTGTACCTTAGTACTCCATTATATAAAAAGCCACATTTCTTTTTATCTTTTTCCCAGGTGATGGGCATTTGTGTGGTTTCCAAGATTCAGCTATGACAAGCTGTGCCGCTATGAACATGGGTGCACATGTTTCATTGTGGTATGAAGTTTTCAGGTTTTTGGAAAATTAGCCAGAAGGAGATTGGCTGGCTTTGAGTGAGACTTCCAATGCTACATTTTGTGGAGTCTCACAAGTTATTTCCATAGAGTTTGTATCAGTCTACATTCCCACAAACAGTGGAGAAGTGTTTGTTTTACCCACCAGCCTTTCCAGCATTTGTTATTAGTTGATTTCTTAATGATAGACATTCTTTCTGGAGTGAGATGGTATTTCAATGTTGTTTTAATTTGCATTTCTTGAATGACCAGTGGTGTGGAACATTTTTTTCATGTTCTTATTGGCTATTTACATGTCTTCCTCTGAGAAGTGTGTATTCATGTCAGATGTCCTTTTTTGGATTTTGGGGGCCTGATTTTTTAGTTCTGTATATATTATCGATAGACGTCCTTTGTCTGACTGACTGTTTGTTAGGATTTTTATAACTAAATCTTAGCTTAAAGTTGGCTTTTAACTCTTTCAGTGGTTTCTTTTGACATACACAAACTTCTCAAAAAGATAAGACTCTATTTGTTGACTCAAGTATTTTTCCGTGCAGTTTGATTTTTGTTCATGAACTCTCTGTCTACTCCTATGCTTTCAAGATTTCCACCTAATTTCTCTTCCAGTAGATTTAGTGCTTCTATTTTAATGTTTAGATGTTTAACTTATCTTAACTATGGTTTAGTGCATGGTGGTAGGCCTGGATCTAGTTTTAGTTTTCATCATGTGGAAAGCCTGTTTTTCCAGCACCATTTATTAAAGAGGCTCTTTTTCTTCCAGTGGACATATTGGGCCCTTTTGTCAAAGAAAACATGGCTAAGTGTGTTTGTACTTGTGTCTGCATCTTGTAATCTGTACCATAGACCATCAGATCTGTTTTTTTTTTCCCAGTACCATGCTGATCTTATCACAGTACCTTTGTAGTATAATTTCAAGTCAGGGACTATGATGTTCCTACCTTTCCTCTGTTGCTCAGTGTCTTTGTTATTTTTCTCTTATTGCTGGGATCAGATACCCAATGCCCAAAATTAAGTAAGAAAAGGTTTATTTAGCTCATGATTTGTAGATGTTTCAGTTCATCCTCAGCTGGCTCCAAGACAGAGTGGTACCAGGTAGAGGTTAGCCATTCATGGTGGTAGAAAACAGCAAAACAGCAAGAGAAAATTGGGAGAAGTAGTGGCAACATCAGCAACAGAGAGCAAATCTGTCTCCTTTACATTGTGTTCAGCCTGTCTGCCCCAGGCCAGGTGTAGCCCTCACACCCATAATCCAGGCAGCACTTAAACCTATAATCTCAGTATGAGATCAAGAAATAAACACAAACTCTAGAAGTCCACAATACAACTGCACGAGGCTTTGGGGGACAACTAGACACAAACTATAACACTCAGGATGGCTTTTGCCACTCTAGTCTCTTCTGGTCCCAAGTGAATTTTAGGAATATTTTCTCTAGATATGTGAGGTATGTTGGTAGTATTTTGATAAGAATTGTGTTAAATCTGTTAAATGATTTTGGAATTATGATCATTTTCACAATGTTGTTTCTTCCCATCCAGGAGCAAGGAATATCTTTCAATTTTCTGAAATCCTCTTGGATTTCCTTTTTTTTTTTTTTTTCAGAGTATTATAAGTTTCATTGTATAGATCTTTTACTTCCTTAGCTAAATTAATTACTAAGTATTTCATTTATTTTCAATGTTATTGTGAAGGGTGTTGTTTCTCTAATTTCTCTCTAATTGAGTCTGTTATTTATGTAGAAGTATGATACTGATTTTTGGGTGTTGACTCTGTATACTACTATATTATTTAATTTGGTTATTAATTCTAGGAGTTTTCTAGTGAAGATTTTGTGTCTTCAATGTACAGTGTCAGGTCATCTGAGAATAAGGACAGTTTAAATTTTTCCTTTCCAATTCTTATTCTTTTTATTTATCTTTCTTTTCTAATGGCTCTGGCTAATGTTTCCAGAACTATATTGGATAGCAGTGGTGATAGTGGGCGTTGTTTTCTTGTACCTGATTTTAGAGTAAAAGCTTCCAGTTTTTCTCCATTTAGAATGATGTTGGCATTTGGTTTATCATAGATGACTTTTATCAGATTTGGATAAAGCCATTTATTCTGAATTTCTGTAGAGTTTTTATCATGAATGAGTGTTGTCAAAGCTTTTTCTCTGTTTTTTGAGGTGATCATGTGGTTTTGTTTTGGGCTCTGCTGATGGTACAATACATGTATAGAGTCGGGTATGTGAAAATATCCTTCCAACCCTGGGATGAATCCTACCTGATCAGGGTGCATAATCTTCCTGATGATTTGCTACATTCTATTTGTTTGTATTTTATTGAGAATTTTTGCATCTATGTTCATGAGGGAGATTGGCCCATAATTCTCTTTTTCATTGGATCTTTGTCTGGTTTTGTTAGCAGTGGAATATTTGCCTCCAGAAATGAATTAGGGAGTATTGCTTCCTTTTCAATTTAATAAAGAGTTTGAGGAGTATTGAGATTATATCTCTTAATTTCTTATAGAAATCAGCTGTAAAGCCATCAGAACCTGGGCTTTTCTTTGTGGGTAAATTTTTTATTACACTGTCAGTTTTATTGGTTATTTGATTATTTAGAATTCTTAAATCTTCTTGATTCATTTTTGGTAATTTGTACCCATCTAGATGTCTGTCCATTTTTTCCGGGCTTTTCATTCTGTAAGTGTAAAGATTTTCAAAATAGCTATTGATGTTCTTCTGAATTTCCACAGGATCTATAGTAATTGCACCCTTTTCATTACTATTGCTTGAATTTGAGTATTTCCTTTCCTTTCTTTTTTTTTATTTTGCTGAAATTGGCTAGAAGAGGTTCAAAGAACAAGCTGATTGATTCTTTAATTCTTTGTATTGTTTTCTTTGTCTCAACTTCACTGATATTTGCTCTAATCCTCATAATTTTCTCCTGTCTTTGGGCTTCAGGCTTGGCTTGCTCTTCTTTTTTCTAGGAGTTTGAGGTATAGCATAAAGGTATCTTTTTATTTTTGTTCTGTTTTCCTAATGTATGAGTTCACTGCTACAAATTTCCCTCTGAGAATTGTTTTCATTGCATCGTACAAATTCCATTAATTCGTATAAATTTTTGTTAGATTTCAGATATTGTTTAACTCATTTAATTTCATCTGTAACCCATTAGTTGCTGAGGAAGGTGTTATTTAATTTCCATGTGTTTTTGTTTTTTTGTAGTTTCTTTTGTGATTAATTTCCAGTTTTATTACACTGTGTTCAAATAATATGCATGGATAGTATCAGTTTTCTTGCATTTACTTAAGCATGATCTATGGACTAGTATGAGGTCTACTTTAGAGAATATGCCATGTATAGCTGAGAAGAATGTGTAGTTAGATGTTGCTGGATGAAGCACTCTTTAAATGTCCAGTAAGTTCATTTGTTCAATGGTTTGGTTCTACTCTGCTAACTCTTTGACAATTTTTTGTCTAGTTAACCTATTTCTTTGAGATAATGGGGTGTTAAGATCCCCCATTAAGATTGTATTATTAGTTATTAGACTTTTCATGTCCTTTTAAATTTATCTTATATGTATTCACCGAATATGGGAGTTGTTCTCTGAGTTGTGGTCATTTTGATCTCTTTCTAGAATCTTTCAGTAATCTTTGTAAGGTTGGTTTCATGGTTATAAAGTTCTACAGATGGATGTTCCCATATTTGATGCATATGTATTTATGATTTTATCTCTTCCTCTTGAAGTTTTTCCCCAACAAGTATGCAGTGACCTTATTTATCTCATTTGATTATTCTTGGTTTGAAGTTCACATTGTGTACAGAATAGCTACCCTTGCTTTTTCCTGAGCTCCTGGTTTATGTAGTATTGTTGTCCATCTTTCGACTTTCAGGCTATGAATTTTGTTTT
Source organism: Tympanoctomys barrerae (assembly GCA_002564285.1). Classification (NCBI taxonomy): domain Eukaryota; kingdom Metazoa; phylum Chordata; class Mammalia; order Rodentia; family Octodontidae; genus Tympanoctomys; species Tympanoctomys barrerae. The sequence goes on along the minus strand of NDGN011537434.1, from coordinate 3,575 downwards.
GAACTAAATGTATTTCTTGTATGCAGATTATTGTTGCATTTTGATTCTTGATCCAATTATGTCTTTTAATTGGAGAATTGAAGCTCTTTACATTGGTGTTCATTATTAATAGATGTTGACTTATCTTTGTCATGTTACTTTTCTCCTGTTCGTTCCCTACTTTTCCTGTTAATTGTTTGCCCTGCTTGGCTTTTTCTTTCTGTTTTTGTTCTTGGAATTGTGGTTATTTTAACCTCTTGCTAGAATATCTTCCAGTACTTTTCATGTCTTTGGTTTCATGGTTATGAATTTCTTTAGTTGTTCTTTGTCAAGAAAGTATTTTACTTTAATTTTGAAAGATTTTTTCAGGGTATATCAATCTGGGTTGGACTTAAAATACTTCATGCTCTTTGTGACTTGATAGTTGTAAGCAATCTGCTGTGATTCTCATGAGTTTTCCTTTAAATGTGATCTGTTTCTTTTCTCTATCAGCTTTTGGTATGTTGTTTTTGTGCTGAATTTATGGGATCTTAAGTATTGTATGTCTGGGTGTAGATTTATTTTGGTTGATGCTATTTCAAGTTCTATACACCTTACTTAACTTGTGTCATATTTTTCCTTATACTTCGGAAGTTTTCTGCTATTCTGAAAAAGTTCATTTTATGTCATTTGCATTGACTCTTTCATTTTCATTGACATCTGTTAGTCTTATGTTGTTCATCTTTACATGTCTGACAGGTGTTAAAATTATCATTCCCTGGTTCCTTGTTGTTTTTAAAAGATCTTTCCTTTCCTGTTGTCTTCAGGGTCTGGGAGTCTATCTTCAGTTTCATTCAAATGTTTTTTCCAGCCTTTATTTGAATTTTTAATTTGGTGGATATCTCTTTGAATCTGTTATATACATTCTATTTCTTTTCTATATTGCTCCTTGAAGGTGTCTACCATTTTTCCATAGTCTTCTTCTTTTAAAAAAAATCAATGTCTTCTTTAGATATTCTCAACAATTCTTTCATTGCATTTATCATTTGTTTTATCTGAGATGATATTTCTGATGTGACTTCCTCTTTTCCCAACTGGAGTTGTTTCTTCACTTCAGTTGTGTTCGTTTCAGAGCTTTAAGGTGTGTGAGTTCCAATTTCTTTTATGCTGATGTCTTCTGGATTTGTACGGGGTGGGCTGAAGGCGTGAGAGTGCATTATTTTCTCCTCCATTTTGTCATTTTCTGAGTCCTTTGGGCAGACCAGTTCACAGAAATTCCCTCCTGCTGCCTCTGCACCATGAATCTGGGGTCCTCTAGGCCAACAGTTCAGGCCTTCAGTTCACCTCAGCGCCACCCTGCTGGTACCGGTCCACTCCAGGCCAACCAGTTCCACTCATCTCTGTCCTGCCAAACCCTAATTTCTTAATTTTTATAAGAAGTCAAAATTTTCTTATTGTCTAGTAATAAAGCTTTAGTAAATGTGATCTTTGTATACCTATCTAGAAATGATTGTCCCATTTAAATTTCAAAAATTCATTTCTTTGAGCATTTCACTGAGCATAGAAAACATCTTCCTACTGTTATCATGCTATCCTAAAATTCTATGTTTGATTCTCAAAAGTGCAATTCTCTAGTAAAGGCATTAAAATTCTGTCTATATTGAATCAAAAAGAAGAAAAACTAATAAAATAAGTCAAATATCACCAATATATCTAGGGTGTAGGTGTACACATTTACACTTAACTTGATACACATGCAAATATTACTTACCTGAAGTTATTCAGTTGTTTTAATTACATGTGTATGTATGCAAATTTAAAATTTCAAGTGACTGGGAGAATACTATAAGTCTCACACTTAAAACCTTTTAACAGTCAAATTTCATCCCTTCACTTAACTATAAATAAAATAACTGTAAGTACACTAACTGCTTTATAATTTTTTAAGGGGGAGACTTTTGCAAAGTTTATTCTAAAAAAGCTTCTTAAATACATGAATAAGAAAGTAAAATTATTGCCATACTTGGTCTATCAAGAAAAAAGTGTAAACGGAGTCTGTCCCAAGGACAATCCTAAGTATCTATTTTGAACATAGCAACTTAGCTAGTATTTTAAAGTAGGAAAAATTGTAGAAAGTCATCATATTGGGGGGAAAAATTAGATTTCTGCCTCTATAAGTTTTACCTTTTAACCTAAAATACTATCTCTTATTTCATATTTTTATGCACTTTACAATTAAGATAGGAAATTTTCTCTTTCAAGGACATCTGTAAACGTACCACAAAGGAAAACATTATGCACCAACCCAATGAATCAGCCTTTTTCAAAAACATAGGACATGATATTGCCCCATCTGGAAATGAAAGACTGGGAAAACACGTCTTTTATTATGTAATGTGTGAATCATCACCTTTTAATTTCTCTCAGATCAGGACCCAGAGAATTTTTATGAATGAAATCTTTCTTTCAGATTTAAGATATACAGGACTGAAAATGTAACAGAGGTAGAATTCTTGCATAACGGGTGCAAAGGTGTGAGTCTCATTTCCAACACTGGAGGGAAAAGGCAGAATTGAAGTTGCAATGCAGGCATAATTTCCTAGAAGTACGGGTCAAAAATTACTACTTATAAGTTAAAATAATCATAGAATATAGAGCTGCAAAAGGCATGAAAATAACAACAAAAAAACAAAAAAAGAAAATACATTAAGCAAGTAACATAGAATATTATTTAAGAAGCGATTTATAAAATTTGTTTGTTTTAGGTACACAATTACATTTATAAATGAAAGGCAGTCTAAGATTTTCCAAGGGAACTACTTTAATAGAAAATAAGAATGGTAATAGCTTTGCATTTTTCATTAATCAATTCATGTTCATTACCTTTTCACTTACATGTGCTTATTAAGTTTGCCTTTTAAAACAGAATGACAACAACGATTTAATTTTGAATGGAAGGTTCTACCCACTTTGAATAAAGACTTTTTTAATTTGTACTAGGAATCAAACTCAGGACCTTGTGCTTGACAGACAGGCACTTGCGCCGCCATTGAGCTGTACTGCCAACCTGGGTAATGAAGACTTTTGTCCAAAATTCAAGCCTTTAGAAATGACTGTGTTGGCAGTCAAACAATTGTATCTCAAGATGCTGCTTAAAACAGAAAGATTTCCTTTTGTTCACTCTTAATATCCAGATCACTATACTAAAAAATGAGTGAAGACTATATCTGATTTAAATCTGCTTGCATTGTATCCTAAGTATAAAAACAAGATATAAAAAGTAAAGCCATATGAATATGCTGAGCTGCAAAAGGCTCAAGTTAACAACTTCTGACATTGCCAATCCTACAGATAACCCACTACTATTATGGACCACAGGACTACATTTCATTATTTTGCTGAATTCATGCACCTACCATATTTAAATGGCAATGGAACACTCATCTCTGACAAAACTAAAAGAAAAAGGGGATATATATGAAGGACCATTTTGCATCTGTATATACAAAATAGTTAGGATAGATATACAGCTACTTTTTCTCAAGTCAATGAGAACATTTGTACTAATAGTGTTTGGACAGGATTTCATGTCTGCATCTTATACTATGAATAACTAC